>CM077345.1:26490912-26720523 GCA_039655645.1 Ammopiptanthus mongolicus | reverse complement strand
CCACAAAACATACTAGGAGACCATTATCACCACCATTAAGGTGTGATATGGTTCACCTCCCCCATTACCTCTTGAAGTTCCTTTTTGAAGAGAAAGAAGAAAGCTTGGTCTCCAAAATAGGCAAGAAAACTGTGGCCCTAAGGAGAAGAAAACAAGACCAAACATTTGATTTCTCATCAACATGATCAAGGTACAACAAGGCTAGATCAAAGAGTAAGAATGCAAAAGAAACAAGTTAGAAGCTTACCCTTGAGAGAAGATCCAAAAACAAGTCCAAGAACTCAAAGTTTTTCTTGATGATCCTTAGGTAACTTGATGAAAACAACTTCAAATGAAGAAATACAAAAGATGAAAGTTGTTTAGAAGGCATCAAGGAGTCATAATATGATGTTGAAGTGAAAGAAAAGGTGTGCTCATCTTAATCTCACAACCGAATGCCCTAGGAGAGGAGCAAAAGAAAAGAAACTTGGAGCTCTTGTGTACAGAAATGAGAGAATGAAATGATTTAGTGTGTTGTAACACCTTTTGGGAGCCAAAAATTAAATTGAAATGTGTTGAAAATTTTCATGGAGAATGTAGGGTCAAGTTTTGCTCAAGTACATGTGTAGTCAAGCTTTGATGAAGCTAGTACAAGATTTGCCAAAAATGGTAAAAGCACTTTTTCTACTTATGGAAAGATCTTCCAACACAATTCCATAAATCATGGAAAAGCAAGATTTTGGACTTTTCCAAGGATCTTGGCCGAATTCTCTAGTGTAACCATGGTGGTTACATTTCTCATTTGGTTAAAAATTAAGTGTTTAGGATTTTTGCCAAAAATGGATAATTGATTTTTTTACTACTTTTGGTAAATTTTTGAATTACAAGAAAACTAATTCACTTCAATAGAAATAATCAATACGGTAATAGAAAATTTAATTCAACATTACATCTTACTCAATTTCTCAATTCTCGGCCTCCGACACGCGAAATGAGAAATTATCCGATACCGGTTAAAATAGAACTTTTACTGATTCCGCCTCAACATGACAAATGGAAAACTTTTAACAACGATCAAAATGGATATCATACCAACAAAGAAATCATTCATATACTTCAGAAAGTCATACATAGCTTAAAAAAGACAGAAATTGCATTGTCAAAGTGATAATAAACAGATACAAAAAACGAGGGTGTTACAGTTAACTTGGGATCAATTGAACAAGTAATGTGGGAGATCTATTATCTTTACAAAAGAAGTGTTGGAGTTTTGATTATTTTATTAAGCACCGTGATTAAAAAAAAGGAACAAAATGTTTTCAACACAAAACTTGCAAGTTCTATGTCGGCGGCGGTTCGGCGGCAACGGAGGGGGAGAAGAAGAATGAGGGGAGAGATGGGAAAGAAGAAAAAAAACAATGGTGTTTACCGATTATTCTTCTCTCTGACTCTTTTTCATCCATTAGTTTTCAACCTTCCCTGTTTCTCAATGTTTCTTCCATGAACTAAACTGAACTGACCCATTGAAGAGGATGGCAGAAGTCCAAAGAAAACCCTCGCGTCAGAGTCACTGCCATCATCTGAAACCTGAACTGACGACATTTTTTCACAAGGAATGAAGGATCAGAAGAAGAAGAAGGAGAAATGGTGAAAGAAGGAGCGCCACCAAGAAAGAGTTGTGGAATGAGAAGCAGTAGGCATCCTACACTATGTGTGTGTGTGTGTATGTATATGCCACAAGACTACCCTAAGTGATGGGACGACTGACAAACGCAACCGTTGCACCAGTTCAAAACCATTCCTTTTTGCAGAAGATGAAGTGACCCGCCCGCAAAAAAGGAGAATCCCTCATTAAGAGCGAAACAGAGCATAAGATATGAAGTGCCCCCAGAGTAACGAGTGCACAAAAATTTGCCTCAGGAAGGCGCAAGACAGACATAAAATCGCCTTGCTTGACACCCGACCAAAGTAATGTGGAACGTCATCAATACTGAAGAATACCGACCATTGGCTCACACGTGAGACGCCTAGGTCAAACATTGGACGATCCCGATTTTATAGCCCGACACTCGTTTGAAAATGAGTACTAGTCTAGGGGCAACTATTCCGAATTGCATATGGAGACCTATGTAAACTAGTCAATTTGCTTCGAGTCAGGCCGGATAAGCCCAACGATTCACACATATTAGCGTTGGCCACTACTAAAAATATGCGATTTTCCTGCGAATATTTCATACCGATCTTTTTCACATGTATTTTCTGCAGATTTTTCTGCGGTTTAATATTTTATGAAATTATTACCGCAGATAAAAAAATCATAGGAAAAAACGTAGAAAATTTTGACGCCATGTGGTGGATCAATGTTTCCTGCGGTTTTTCTTGTAGTTTTTCTTGTAATTTTTCCGCAACAAAATTCCACAGTAAAATCCGCAAGTAATTTAGTTTATAATTGACTATAAAAATTAACATGAGAAAATCGCAAGAAGTTAGGCAGGTAATTAGCTGTAAATTTTCATGCGGATAGTTCTTGCAGATTTTGGTGTGGATTTCTATTTCCTGCGGATTTTGTTGGGGATTAATTTCATGTGGATGTTCATGCAAATTTTTTTTTCCTGCAGATTTTCTTGCGGATTTACCCGCGGATGTACTTTTCCTGCAGATTTTTCTGCGGATTTGTTACCTGCGGAATCTCCTACTGATTTCTTACCTGCGGATTCGGTTCCTACGAATTTTCCTGCGGATTTTTCAAAAGATTTTTTTCATGCGAATTTTCCTGCGATACCTTCGATTTTTTCATTCGGATTTTCTCACGAATTATCATTTCTTGCTTAAAATAATTAAATTTGATAAAGAATTAATCCGTGATCTAATTATTTCAACATGAGAAACTCAAAATATTTTTTATTCTTATATTTTAATTTTCTTGAGTAATATATTTGCTATTATTTTTAAATTTTTTCATTTAATTATTTACTTATTAATTGTTGTCATTTAATTAGTGATAGATTTGCCGCTTATACTTTATTTAGTTAATAGAACTTTTAATAAAGACACACTTCGAAAATTTTTGAAATCAATACTTTAAGATTTGATGATACAATATTTTTTTTCTATATTTTGTTGTAATTTAAATTTTTCTATAAATTAGTTTCTTGTAATTAATATGAATTATATATCTAATGTTTTATATGTGGACTCTATGAGAAATTGTGAATTATTTAATCGTTTATTTTTTATATAAAAAATCTCAAATTGTCTGAAATCCCTATTTTGTAAAACCTATCCAATCTCTCAAACAAATTTTTCTCGTGTTTCCCCTATCTCGCAAATAACCCATGCCTATCAAACAATGAGCTTTTGCTCTCGTATGAGGCTCTCAAAGCAAATAGCCTATCCCGTGAAACTGATATACTATTGTGATATGTTTTGTCATTCATCATTTCTTTTGATATTGTGATACTATGCAATATAAATGATAAGTAACTTGGATACATACAATTGAGCATTCTTGAAATATTTAGTTTTGGGAATTTTATTGCACATGATTTTTTAATATACTTATATTTAATTGTCATTCACTATTATTCCAACTTGGTGTAGGAAAAGTTCGAACAGGAAAAGGCGGAGTTATCTTCTCAAAACTCATCATATGCTTTGGGAGAGGATAATGGAGATGGTAGTCAACAGCCAACCGCAATACCATCTGACATAGATATATGGGTAGATGTAGTTGGCAGAAAGAATGGAAGAATCTTTTGACTTGGTTCCATGGGTAGGACTCTTATTCCATCTTTAAGCCAATCAACTACTACTCCAGTGGATGTTGATGCTATCTGGAGTCAAGTTCATGCCTTAAGTGAGTCGTTAAAGCGGGAGTAGCGAGAGAAATTAGAAATGAGAAAGGAGCTAACCAGGACCCAACAACAATTATATGCACTGATGCAACACTTAGGGTTTCATGGCTCTTCTTCTCAACAACCACCATCATCCCGACAAAGTAATATAGATGAAGATGAAGAAGACGATGACGATGATGATGATGATGATGATGATGATGATTAAGACGACCCGCCGTCCCATTGAAGAACCTAAGATATTTAAATAAGCCTTAAACCGTATTATAAACGTTAACGCGCTTTATTAAAACAAAATGCAGCGGAAAAATTAAAACGCGAAAACGAAATTATATTAAGGCTATGCCAAAATAGGCATATATCAGAGTAACGCAGTTTAAACGTAAACTATACATACATGCATCGGTTGCCCCGTCAGTAGGGCTACAGTAAGAGTGCATACATACAGAGTGCAACAGTACAGACTATAAATAAAATACGTCAAAAGACGGAGAGAAGACTCTCAGCTAACAACGGCCACCACCTCCGCCTCTAGAGGCCAGGGTCCGTGACTTGTCCATCGGCATCAGGCTCATAAGGAGTGACATCTAACTCCTCAGCAACTGGTTCCTCCACAGGGTCTTCCCATAAAATAAAATAAACATACAGAGAAAATACAAGGAGATAAGAAACATGCATCATCAAATACGGGAAAAGGGCAATAGTACAACATATAGACATGCAACACACAACACATAGAAAACATATATCACTCCAACAACTATCTCTTGGGTCTCACAACACGACTATCTCAAAACTCACTCTCTCAGATCAAACCGCTACGAAGGATACTAATCCCCATATGCATGTCATCATTCCTATATGCATGTCGGCCGATATCATCACGTCCCCAGTTGGACATCCTCGTCGTGATTAATAGCACCACGTCCCTAATTGAACATCCCCGTAAGGATAAAATTACAACGTCACCAATTGGACATCCCGCCTCGGGATTAAAAACATCACGTCCCCAATTGGACATCCCCCTTTGGGACCAAATATGCTATGATATGAAATGATATGATATGCAACAAACATCCAACACAGATTGATACTGAAACCTTACACCTAAGCACTAGGCCACAGCCACGATGCACTGCATCCACATCGACATCAACATCAACATTACCATCAACATCAACATCAGCATCAACAACAACATCAACATCACGACGCCTTGGGTCCACAAGCCACAGCTCCATGGTCAGGAACACGACGGTATCAATCCGAACAACAACGCAATCTCACCATATTCTCTTAAACAATCATCAAGCCAATCACAATAATATATCATAATAATAAATATGCCAATACAGATATCATTACGTTGAGAGATAAAAAGCTAATCACATAGACAGTTCAACACAACAAATCAACAGATAAGCACATACGCAGTTCAATAAACAGTTAATCACATAGATAGTTCAAAGCAACAAATCAACAGATAAGCACATACACAGTTCGACATGTCAACCTCAATCAATCACCTCTTCTAGGTTATCATCTTAGTGGTGATAGCCCAAATGTACCTGCCCCTATTTACTAAAATAGGCTATGTATGTTGAAATTCTACCAACTCTTGGATCAATGATCCTTAAGCATGACTAAGATATAATCTATGATTAATTGTCAAAGATTTGAACCAAAACCCCTTCAACCAACAAGTTAGGGTTTAAGGTTCCCCTACACACACAGATATATATATACTAAGCTTGCCTTCCCGATGATACTAGTTCTTTCTCCCCACCTGAACAATGTTGCCGTGCAACTCCGACTGCGGCTCTACAACTGTCAATCGTGCGCGCTTTCGAATGTTCGAACACCGTCGGATCCTTCACAATAAACCACAACCAGAAATCAATAAAATCCATTCAAAAACTCTCTAGTCCATATGACTAGGGTTCTGCCCCTATTTACTAAAGTAGGCTAGGGATGTTTAAATCCTACCAACTCTTGGATCAATGATCCTTAATCATGACTAAGACATAATCTATGATTAATTGTCAAAGATTCGAATCAAAAGCCCTTCAACCAACAAGTCAGTGTTTCGGACATCATGGGTAAAAATAGGTTAGTGTTTGATTTGATTTTCTAATCACTTGGATTACACGATCATAGAATGAAAAAGGTGAAATTAATAATCATTTCACAAAATTGAACAAAAACACCCATTTCCCCAAAAATGTACTGAGGTTCGGTCCCTCTAAATTAAATCGGCTCGGAAGCTGATTAGATTTCATGCTCTTAGATAGTGATAGAAGAGAATAAAACTAGATCATAGAAATTGGTTTGACATAAAAAGGATTTTTCTACAATTTTCTAGAGATTTTTGAAGTCTAGGCTTCAAAGTTGATCATAGAGAAAGATACAAGATTTCAATGGAGAATATGAAGATTAAGAGAGTAAGTGAAGGTTCCAAACCTCCTAGATGATGAAGGTGATCAAGAATATCAACTTTGTTTGACAAATTTCTCTATGAAATGCTTGAGAAATTTAGAGAAAGTAAGGTGAAGAAATGGAGAAATGAAGAAGATGAAGAAGAAGAAGAAAAGAAGTGAAGGAGAGGTGAAAGGGAGAGGGTGGCCGAATGAAATAGAAAGGAAGGGTGAGGATGAGTCAAAAATCTCACTTAAGGGTATTATGGTCAATTTACAATAGGACAAAGCTGTAATTGTGAAAAAGGCCACGGCCGTTTTGGTCATTTCGTGTCCAGATATTTTTGAAAATCCATCATGACATTGGCACGCATCCCAAGGTGATGTGACTTGATGTGACTTCATGATTATCCGTTAGTGGGTCCCGATAAATCCCTATCTAGCTTCGTTCGTCACCCGGTTTGAGAATTCCCGAATAGTTTAATATTATTCCGATTTTGAGGGCGCGAAACCAATTTTAGCAAAAAGGTAGAGAATTCGATTCTAAGTCTAACTGTCTCGTTCACAAATCCAAATTCAGTCTTCTGAGTAGTAAAACGCTACTGTCAGTGAAAACGCAGGCCGGACTTCGTTTGAGTTTTCAACCCAAAATTTAACTGTAGCTTCATAAGATAACGTAGAGCGTGACTATGGTTTCACTTTATTTTAATTCACTCTCTAGTGCTCAGATAAAAATATAAACTCAATTATACAGTTTATTGTCTGTAGAAAGCTTTAAAAAAAACGGGGTGTTACAATGATGATGATGAGAAGGGGGAGGAGTAGGAGGAGGGGAGGAGGAGTAGGATTGCATTTCATATGACAATTGATACATTGATTTATGAGTGTGAATTGTTTCTAAATGGTTAATATATTGTGAGTTTATAGATTGGTACTTTAATATTTTTGTACGACATTTAATAATGTTTTGCCTATGATTTTTTCTAGACAAAATTGGTAGGAAATATACATACTTCCTTTTTACACGGGTTCCCTCTAAATTTTATTTCTTCCTGGTTTAATTTGCTACAGCTTTTTATACGGATTTTGTTGGTATTTTCGTAAATGTAATTTATTGCGGATCCTCCTACAAGTTTTTCCCACGGATTTCCATATTTCCTGCTGCGACCCTGCAAATTATGGTCATTCGGATTTTTGTTGTGGATTATGTTCTTGCGGATTTTCCTGCAGATTATGTTCTTGCGCATTTTCCTGCGGATGATTTCGTTCCAAAATTCGATGTTTTCAAAGGAATTACTTGCGGATTTTTCCTTAATATTTGCAAGAAAATCCGCATCTAACTTCCTGCGAATTTCAAAATCCGCAAGAAATAGTTACCCACGAAGGTATTTCCTACGGACTTTATCGGCAGGAAAATCCACAGGAAATGAGCAAATTTCTAGTAGGGCTAGAAGCAGAACCGACCATCCCTTAGGGGTGCTGCCCAAGATGCTATAGGTAACAAATGACAAGACACCCATTTTTCCTGGATTGCGACTGACCCGACAAGGCTTTAACCTTCTGACGCACGCCACATCAGAAGCACAACAAGGATGGTGCAGTTCATCCTCCCTTCCCAAACAAGTGGCCGAGAAATGACTGATGTACAGACATTGGTCATTCCAAATTTGCCAAACGCGCTCAAAGGCCTTGAAGGCATTTGGAGCCTATAAATACAGAGGCATCCACCCCAAAGGACCAAGCTATTCACTCATTTCTCACACTTATAATTCTTCACCTCTCTTTGTACTTCTCAGACCAACCAATGCACTGGAGCGCCTCCAAAAGCATATCCCTTACACTCTGTGTCGAGGAACTGAGTAGATAGGGGCCTCGATATTTGTTCCTGAGTGCTTGGCCAAACATACTAGTGTAACACCCTTTCCCAAACTATCACATTTACATTCGTGAAACAAATATAAGGAGAAAATAGAAGAAATATATAATTAGAGTTTAATAATTGTTAACGGTTTGAAACGAATTTTTCGCGGATAAACAAGAATCAAACATTTAAAAGCATAAAAGTTTAAACATGCCAAGTATAATAACCATCATAAAGATAAATATCCAAACACAGGTCATAAAATTGTCGGGGACATAATCCTAATACCAAGAGTACATACTCAAACCAACGAGGAAATGCGACTCCCAATAGCTGAAAAGTAAAATAATAATAGCGGGTAACAACTTGAGACAACTGACATGAACCAGGCCAAACAAAAACACTAATCAGAAGGCAGATGCTCTGGGTCTTCCCCGGGGTCCTCCTCTTTAACACCCTGTTTTTCACCTTTATGCCTTTATGTGTTAATCCTTGTTAATAAATGTTATCTATGCTTGTTTATGCTTGTTTTAATGCCTTAGTACATAGTTGGGGTAGAATAGTCTTTAAAAGGGTCTCTTACACCAAAGAAAGGATAAAAAACACGTTCTAGTTGGAAAATCAATTTGGAGAACCGATTCCCAGTTGTAGAAATCGATTCCAGCAAGTGCAAATCGATTTCATAAGGGAGAAATCAATTAGGAAATCAATTTGATGTGGAGGAAACTGATTTCCATGTATGTGAAGTCGATTCCCATGTATGTCAGCACTTGTGTACGCTTTTTGAACTTGTTTATGCGATCGGGCTTTACTGTATATGGCCCATTCATCCTAAACGTCTCTAATAGTTATATAAACATAATATGTGACCTAAAACCTAGTTTTACACTCTCTTAGACTCACGAGTTGCCTCTTTTCATCCCTAAGAGCTCTTACTGATCTCTTTCTCTTGAAAACCCAAAAGACAATATTGATTTGGTGTTCTTCGCTAAGAGCAAGTTTTTGCTTAACGAGTCTATCCCTGCTATTTAGGGTTAATCTGTTGAGTTGGTGACCAAGTGTTCCGAATGTGATCAAGTGTTGGGAGAGAAATTGGTCATGAATATGTGGGTTTTGGAATAGATTATGATGAAGGGGTTAACCCATAACCCGTATGCATGTCTTGTATGCCTATGAATGTTTATAAAATGCCTTCTTGTTATATGAGTATTGAACAATGAATGGTTTGATGCTGTAACATGTTGATGCATTTTGTTTTTCATGATTTATGTTGCCATGGATGGATTATTGATGATGAATATGTTGTTTATTCCATGATATGGTGTTTTGTTAACCTTATGCTATAAGAAAATAGTTATAGGGTGACAAACGATATGCGAGATGAGATTGATGACCAAGGATTAGTTCACGAACACTTAGGTTATGATTTATGAGTGTTAGGCTAATCAAATTGGTGGCAAATAACTTAGGCTTGAATGGTATATCAATTAGAGAACTTAGAATGAACCAGGAGTGTAGAAAACTCGGTCTGCATGATAAGACGTCCAGGAATCGATTTCCAACACAAAAAAATCGATTAGGACATTCCAGAATCGATTTCCATGGTGTGGAAATCGATTTGGACCTGCTGAAATCGATTCCCAATATAGGAAAATCGATTTGGGACTTTTGGAATCGATTCCTGATTTTAGGAAATCGATTCTCACACATTCGAAAGCAGTTTTGACCCTTTTATACCTTATGGATAGTTTCATGTAGGCTTGATACGATCTCAGTGTTGGGGTTTCAATAGGGATAATTTTTTAAAACGATTTTCAAAACCTCTTGAGCGGAAAAACCCCTTTACTAAAGAAACACATATCGCACATGAATCATAAGGATAATGTATTTATCTTCTGAAGCATAGCTTTACCACGAACATTGTGAGCACGTTAGCAGCACTGGTAAATCACGAACACTGCTAAGGTGTGAATGACAACTTGATCTACACAACTACAGTGCAACAGATCCGAGGAACACTGTTGCTATCACCACAAAGGGAGAGGTTCTTCTATCACCTGTATTGCAAGGTAGCAATACCTCTACTCAGTCCACGCGAGCAAACCAACGTCAGAGATAGCGTTGTGCTAGCTATCAGGATTGGGAGAGGTGCAACGCACAGAGAGAGAGAAAAGAGGGCGTGGCTGTCTAGAGTGTACAACGACCGTTATGAGTGCTCTGTGTTGTGTGTCACTTAAGCGACGTGCACTGCTTATTAATAGCTGTCACTCATTTAACCTAACCCAGTTGGGCTACTGTACGCTACAGGCCCAATGTTTAATTATTAATTAAATCATATTTAATTAACCAATTAAACTGATCCCATTTAATTATTAATGAAATCATATTTAATTAATCAAATAAATTAATTCTCTGAACATTTGCTCTATGCGTGTGACCCTATAGGTTCTTAATTAATTGACAATGATATTAATTATTATTAATCATATTAATAATTAATTAATATTATAAACAATGAGCGGCACTAGCAATACATCATTGTTACCCAATTAATCAGAATATTGGTGATACAATAAAAATCATATTGTAACCATATATAATGTGAAGTCAGTGTCCTTTCATCTCAATGGCTTAATTGAACATAAGGCATAAACGTGTCATTCTTGTTAAGTCCAATTATTTATTTCTTGATCTAGTAATTGACGTACGATCATGTGGGCTCAATATCTCATATTGTCCCACCTTATCATGGCCATGCATTTCTACTTCGCATACCATCAAGAGGCCTATAGACATTACTCCTGTTATGTAGGAGGGAAAAATTCTATCTACATCACTCACATTCCTCAACATGTTTCATTGCAGGCCTAATAACTATCTTTATAGTTGTCTTGTTACCGACAATGTTTAATAGTATCAAAGTATACAACTACATATGTTAGGAATGGCAGTGACTTCAAGTCGAAGTACTACTTCACTATGGTCACCATGGGAATCGCTTGGGACACCTACATAACTATTATGCAACGTTCTCATAGCGGGTCTCTCCAGTATAAATATTCCACTAATATTTATACCTATGTGAAAACTTGATATCTTATATCTATGACCCGTGAGATGTGGTCAACAATACACTCACATAATAGTCTCAATGTATTATTATTGTCCTTATTAATAATAATACTTGATTATGGATATTTAAAAATAGTGTTCTATAATTTAATGGCATCTCAAGGTCAAGTCATACTTGACGTTCCATAAAATGAACTACTTATTCTAAGGTCTTTATTATGCTATAAATATGATCATCAAATATAACATAATAAATAAATGCCTCATATATATAAAATAAAGTCATGATAAAGTATATAAATACAATAAATATATATTGGCCACTAGGGCTTACACCAACAATCTCCCACTAGCACTAGTGCCATTTAGGCATAAATATAATACCCATCGACCTAGTATGAGCGTCATGCGTATGCTGAGCAAGAGGCTTGATAAGCGGTTCAGCAACATTGTCTAGTGTTTCAACTCTACATATCTTCACATCTCCTTTATCGACAATCTCTCGAATGAGATGGAAACGCCTGAGTATGTGTTTGGATCTCTGGTGAGATCTGGGTTCCATGGCTTGCGCGATTGCTCCATTGTTATCGTAATAGAGGTCAATCGGGTCCGCAATGCTAGGAACAGTACCATGTTCAGAGATGAACTTCTTGATCCAAACAGCCTCCTTTACTGCATTGGATGCAGCAATATACTCGGCCTCTATTGTAGAATCGGCAACTGCCTTTTGCTTTGAGCTCTTCCAGCTCACAACACCTTCATTAAGGCAAAACACGAATCCTAATTGCGATCTAGAATCATCCTTATCAGTTTGGAAGCTAGCATCAGTGTAACCTTTTACAATGAGCTCTTCCTCATCTCTATAGACCAAGAATGTGCTTTAGTTCTTCTCAAGTACTTGAGGATATTCTTGACTGCTTTCCAGTGACTCTCACCGGGATCAAATTGGTACCTACTTGTCATGCTCAAGGCATACGAGACATCTAGTCTAGTACATATCATAGCATACATGATACATCCAATTGTCGAAGCATATGGAACCTTATTCATGCGTTCCTTCTCATCAGATGTAGTAGGGTACTGTCCCTTGGATAAGTGTATGCCATGTGACATAGGCAAGAGACCCTTCTTGGAATCATGCATATTAAAGCGCCTAAGCACTTTGTCAATATATGTATCTTGACTAAGACCTAACAATTTTAGCGATCTTTCCCGATAGATCCTGATTTCCAATACATAGGAAGCTTCGCCTAAGTCTTTCATCGAGAAATAATTCCTCAACCATGTCTTTACATTTTGTAGTGTAGGAATGTCATTTCCGATGAGCAATATGTCATCCACATACAACACGAGAAAAGCAATCATGCTCCCACCAACCTTCTTGTACACACAAGGTTCATCCTCATTCTTGATGAATCCGATCTGTCTCACAACTTCATCAAAACGAAGATTCCAACTTCTGGAAGCTTGCTTGAGTCCATAGATGGATCTCTGCAATTTGCACACCTTTCCAGCATCCTTTGAATCGACAAAACCCTCAGGTTGTGTCATGTACAAATCCTCGAGGAGATTCTCGTTAAGGAATGCAGTTTTGACATCCATCTGCCAGATTTCATAATCATGGTAGGCGGCAATAACAAGTAGGATCCGAATAGATTTAATCATTGCAACTGGAGAGAAAGTTTTGTCATAGTCTATACCATGAATTTGCTTGAAACCTTTCGCAACCTTTCCATCCATGTCAATCTTCTCTTTAAAGACCCACTTGCACCCTGTCGGTTTTACCACTTCGGGTGGCTCCACCAAGGTCCAAACTTGGTTAGTGTACATGGATTCCATTTCGGATCCCATGGCTTCTAGCCACTTCTCAAATTCCGGTCCAACTATGGCCTCCTGATAGGTAACAGGCTCATCTTGATTCATGAGTAGTACATCACCTTCTTAAGTTAGGAGAATTCCAAATCTCTCAGGCTGTGTACGTGACCTGTTTGACCTACGCGGTTCTTGTGTTACTTGAACCGGTTCTTAAACCACAATATCTTGTGGATTCGGTTCTTATTCCGTTGCAGACGAGTCAGTACTCTGTGGTGCTTGGATTTCTCCAAGTTCTACTGTTCTCCCACAGTCTACTTTAGAGATTTATTCATTTTCAAGGAACACTCCAGTCCTGGCAACAAACACTTTGTCATTAGAGGGGTTATAGAAATAGTATCCTTTCGTTTCTTTGGGATACCCCACAAAAGTACATTTATCTTATTTGGGTTCTAGTTTATTTGTGATTAAAAGTTTGACATAGACATGACAACCCCAAATCTTCATAAAAGAAAAACTAGGCATTCGCCCCTTACACATCCCATGTGGTGTTTGTTCTACCGCCTTAGATGGAACACAGTTAATTGTGAAAGCTACTGCAAGCAATGTGTAACCCTAGAAAGAGTCTGAAAGATCTGAATGACTCATCATCGATCATACCATGTCCAACAAGGTACAATTCCTCCTTTCGGATACACCATTCCATTGTGGGGTTCCGGTAGGAGTGAGTTGGAGTACTATCCCACACTCTTTCAGATAGTCATCAAATTCCTGGCTAAGGTATTCACCACCACGATCTGATGGTATGCCTTTAATACTCTTGCCCAGTTGGTTTTCTACTTCATTCTTGAACTCTTTGAACTTTTCACAAGTTTCAGATTTGTGTTTCATTATATACATATATCCATATCTACTTAAATCATCAGTAAATGTGACAAAGTTGGAAAAACCACATCTAGCAGTTTTGTTCAGTGGCCCACATACATCACTATGTATCAAGCCCAAAAGATCATTGACCCTTTCACTATTAACAGTAAATGGGGCCTTAGTTATCTTCCCCAATAAACAAGATTCGCAAGTATCAAATGATTCATAAGCAAAAGAATCCAATAATCCATCTTTAAGGAGTTTGGAGATGTGTTTCTCATTAATATGGCCTAAATGATAATGGTAAAGATATGAAGCATTCAAACCATTGGGTTTGATTCTTTTCGCATTTATGTCATATATGGGCACATTGAGATCAAGAATATAAAGTCCATTACTCAATGGTGCATTAGTAAACAAAACATTATCCACATAAAGAGAACAACATTTGTCCTTAACAATTAAACGAAAACCCTTTTTGTCCAAACAAGAAATAGAAATGATGTTTTTGCTAATAACGAAAACATAATAACAATTATCAAGTTCCAAAATAAGCCTAGTAGGTAAAGTTAATACATAAGTCCCGACATCTAATGCAACAACTTTTGCTCCATTTCCGACACGTAGGTCCACTTCACCTTTAGTCAATTTCCTCCTACTTTTTAGTCCTTGCTCATTATTACAAATGTGAGCACCACATCCCATATCAAATACACAAGATGCTGAAGTAGATAAATTAATATCAATAACATAAATACCTGAAGCGGAAGTCTCTCTTCCCTTCTTTTTCTCTTCCAGGTATTTCTTGCAGTTTCTCTTCCAGTGGCCAAGTTGTCCACAATGGTGGCAATTGCCTTCCTTAGCTACCCCGCTCACGGGCTTCAAGCCAGAAATGTTCGGCTTAAACTTTTTCTTGCCTTTGCCCTTCTCCTTGTTCCAGAGCTTCTTCTTAGCCTGCTTTCCAGAATCAACCATCATTATGGCTTTACCTTTTCCCTTATTAATGTTCTGCTCAGCAGTTCTCAACATGTCGAGCAGTTCTGGCAGAGTTTTCTCAATGTCATTCATGTTGTCATTCATGATAAATTGACTGTAGCTTTCTGACAACGATTGCAGAATTACATCTGTAGCCAACTCTTGGCTTAGTGGAAAACCCAATCTTTCAAGGCTCTCGATGTACCCAATCAAAAGAAGTACATGAGGTTCAACTGGGCTTCCTTCTGCCTGCTTACAATTAAATAGAGCTTTGGAAACTTCAAAGTGCTCATGCCTCGCCTGCTCTTGGTAGAGCATTTTGAGACGTCCTATCATATCAAACACCTCCATGTTCTCATGTTGCTTCTGAAGCTCAAAGCTCATGGTGGCAAGCATGAAGCAGCTAACATCCAGGGCATCATCCTGATACTTCTTATTAGCATCTCTGCCAGCCCAAGAAGCATCCTTGAGTAATTCAGGAGCAACATCGTCAAGAACCTGCAACTTTTTCTCTTGCCTAAGGACAATCCTCAGGTTTTGGTACCAATCCAAAAAATTACTTCCAGATAACATGTCCTTCTCAAGGACAAATCACAGTGACATATTATTAGTTTTGTTTAGTGCCATGGAAATCTACATAAAGAAATATTCGAAGTATAGGTATCATGATTTTAAAAACATATTCAATAGGTCTTTATTAAATACGCCCCCACTATTTTACTCAAATCAATGACCCTTATCATTGACTTGGAAACTCCTGTTGAAAGATTTTCTAGTGGGACCAAGATCCATATTTCACCTCGTTCTGAGTCAGTTATGGCTGATCGCCCAGAAATCAGCTATTTAGGTAGGAAACTCCTTTCCAATTACATCCAATATAATTCTTGAGCCAGTTGGGTGAATAAATCCTTATTCTAATCCATCATATGGATTAATGCCCAACCCCATGCCTCTAAGCCATTTTAATCCTATTGAATATGCTTAGTTAAGTTCAACGCAATGGTTGACAGTAGGTTATTTCACCTTTCGCGTCTCATCAAGAATATATTAAGGTGCTCAGATGTAGCATGACCCACACTTAAATGATTGTGGCCTTGACAAGTGCCACGTATTAGGAGGCATTTAATAACTTAATTTGTTAAGGGAATTTAATAATTAAATGATCTCACTAGTTTGTTTATCATATAAACATCATTCATAGCATACATGACATATTAGCTTACATACATTCAAAACATATTAAGCATACAATGACATACATGCTATCATACAATTTAAATCATACATCTCATACATTCCATGCATCACATACATAAACATACAAGACATATAAAAGGTATTATGATTATGGCATCCTAATGTGCAATAATTAAAACTAATTATTACAATTTTTGACCCTCGAACAAACTTCCAAAGTTCCTCTCACTGACGTCATGATTCGGTGTTGCCTCCATGTCATCCCGACCAATTTACAAAATTTAAAATAAAATTAATAAAGTAAATATCACGACACGCAAATTGTATTTATAAAACAAATACAATAAATCACGATACGTAGGCCGTATTTATCAAATAAAATAAAACACCAAAACTAGGGCCATAACCATATACCGCACATTTAATAAACAATTTATAAATATGCAAAAGGGGGACAAAATCACATTCTGTCCATCAGCACGGTCATTCCAAATGACGCACGGCCTTGCTGAAAACTCGCTGATGCTGTTCAACATGTGCACGACCATGCTGAAAAGAGCACGACCGTGCTGAAAAGAACATGACCGTGCTCAAAGTTCGTTGACGTTGTTTGAAAGTGGCACGGTCGTGCCAAAAGGCGCACAATCGTGCCTCGCGTTCACTGACGCAGATTCAAAGCTGCACGACCGTGCTACAGGGAGCACGACCGTGCTCTACGCCGTGCTCGTGCTCTACGCCGCAGCAAGATTCCAGAAGCGAATCCTTGTTTATGTCAAGAACACAACCAAGCACACAAATATGTTCAAAGAGATTTATATAACATATGAGACGACCCCACTTATGCAGGATAATCCCATTAGGCTTAGAACTCACTTATAACATTAACTACAACTTAGAGATATTATTACGCGTTTATTAAAACAAACGAGGTGAAACAACGAACATACAACATAAGCTCGTAATACATATCAGAGTGACGCAACAGGTAAAGTAAAACACACACACACGCACATATATATATATATATATATATACACATGGGCGCCCCATCAGTAGGGCTCTCTGTAATACATACATAAACTGTACAACTGTGAACTGAAAATAAAACATGTACACCAAGACCTCCAAAAAGAAACTCTCCAGCATCCTCACCAGCGCTCCCCAGCCCCACGCTCAACAATACATCAGCCTCTCCACACAGTCTTAGAGACGCACTGGCTAGCCCTCACCATCAGTGGTAGAGATGTCCTGAGCTACCCTGCCCCTCTTCGTGGGTACGCCTATAAACCCGCGTAGGCTCGTACTCAGAGGAGGAACTCGACACTACTATCCGACTCCTCAGGGCTGTCTCAGTTACTGGTCTGAACTTCTTCGCTGGCCTCTATACACGAAGCCCCTCCTGCTAGATACTGCTGAAGTCTGGGGTGCCACCCATCTGTAATCATGCTCTCTCTAACTTGGTGGTCGCCACATCCGTGGGAATGGAAGAAACTGGTACACACGGTAGGGTCCGATGATGTCTACGTACGGTGGAGTACCACTCCTGAAGATCAGGCTAACAGGTCCTGTGTACACTACCAAAATGGTCGAGGGGTCCATCCGCCATCCCCTCTCGTCATGGTACAAAATTTCAATATCCCCCAGCACCGGCATCCGCGGTGCCTCGGTGATAAATGGGTGATGTCTCGGGTCCATCCTGTGGCTCTATTGGCTCGTCGCCTGCTCGTACAACTAGCATACACATACAATTAAAAGATAGGGAGATAAGATATACAACACATCAAATATAGGGATGATGCAATGCACAATATATAGCAAACACAACCATCTCTTAATGTCTCGACACCACGGTCGTTTCCTAGCTAGATGTGACACATACTCTTTCTATGCATGCCGGCCGGTACTAAACACCCTACTAAGGGCAACATCTCGTCCGGTCAACGGACCACAAGTTGGTTTGTTCCTGTAATCCGTTCCGCTGACCCATAAGAGTGCATCACCGCTAAACTGTCCCAGACAATGAGGGTTAACTGGGCCTCCTCGGAAGATCCACTGGCAACTGGAAAGACTCAGGGTCCAGTCGGGATAGTAGGACGTGCCCAGGACCGGCACAACATGATAGGAGCTACCTCGTCGATCTCTTGTGGGTACACCTGTGTCCAGTATATCCCCGAGGTCACACAAATCTTCCCTTCCGTTTTTCACACCCGCACTCGGTGCACCAACTTCACATGCATCACGGCATATGGCTCGCCACTTGGCATCATATGCATATGCTATGCATGTCATTCATCTTCCTTGAGTTGATATAGCGACACATGCAGCTTTGCTCTCAGCAACACGAGCTCCAAGCTCCAACTGTACCATATGAGCTCCAAGCTCCCGTCATAACTTACGAGCTTCAAGCTCCAACTATAACCTCAAATCTCGACTATCACCTCACGTCGATCAAGGGGTCAAAGCCCTAATTAGACTAAACGTCTGATTCTCATGTATACACACATTTCGAGATACATACAGTAATTAATCAATATCAGCATGTTCGATGCAGCAGTAAATAACTCATACCACATCATACCATCATATCATGCAGATATATCACATACCACAATCAGCAGATAAGCAGACATTCACGGAGCAACCATACATACATTACGTCAGCCAACACAAATCCGTAACCTAGGGTGTCAACATAGCGGTGCTAGCCCGAAGTAGGCTAAACCGAGGGTTTAGTAACTTCGTCAAGGCTCAACCTCACGTAGGGTTTAGGGTTCCCCTACACACACACACACGACATATAACAGAGCTATATAGATTACTCTTGCCTCCCCGACGCGTGTAACTCTTTCTCCCCACCTGAATAGTCGTAGCATGAACTTCTACGCGATCACGAACGTGACAATCACGCTTCCCTTTCCTTCTCAAGATCGCAACCCTTCACTAAGAACAACCCAAGAACAGTCGCAATCTCTACCTCCAAACCTCGCACAATCATGAGCACGAACTTTGCCCTAATCACGAGCGCAACACATACACAACAGTGTTAGCCCTAGGGCAGGCTCAAAAGATCAAAGAAAAAGGTAAAGACTCGAAGAACGCCAAGAACACGAAGAACACGTGTTAGGGATTCGAGTTTACCTGGGCGAATCGAGAAACTAATCCGCCAGGGTCGTAGAGAACTTTGTCGCGATTATAACGATGCAGTCGAAATCACGTTCTGGCAGCTCGATCACCTCCAACCTCAAGCTTTTTCTCACTACAAACTCAGAGCTTCTCTCTCTAGTTGCAGAAACTCTCCCAATTTCGTGCAAGTGTGGAGATGAAAGTGGAAACCCCACTTATGGTTCCTGCTGTCCACGCTTAAGCGTGGCTCACTTTGCACGCTTGAGCGTTGCCACGCTCTAGCATGGGATCTATCCATGCTCGAGCGTGGAACCTCGTCCACTCCGCCCTCTCCCCGGCCTGACACGTGTCTCACACGTGTCCAAACTCAGAACAACTGGCATAACGCACTCCCATGCTTAAGCGTTACAACGCTTGAGCGTGGAGTCCTCCCACACTTGAGCGTCCAACTCAACGGGAAAAGGACTTCCAGCCTTCTGACTCCCCCAGTTTCTCATGTTACACTTTAGACACTTCCAACTTTGTTCAAGCTTATCCCTAAACTTCCAACTAGCTGCCAAACTAACACACAAGCTATCACACGAACAACCGATCAAGGTTATCTACCCTAATTAGGGTTACAGAAAATAGGGATGTTACAACATACAAATCATACAAACATGCTTTTAAACATACAAAACACATTTAAAAGCAATAAACATGTTATCATACAATGACAAACAATCCTAGGATACATGGCAAACTCTGACCAACGCTCTGATACCACTATTGAGGTTTCAAGAGGGATAATTTTTATAAACGATTTTCAAAACCTCTTGAGCGGAAAAACCCCTTTACTAAAGGACTATGTATCGCACATGAATCGCAAGGATATTATGTTTACCTCTTGAAAGGTAGCTTTACCACGAACACTGTAAGCACGTCCCACAAAATAATTTGAAATCCCACAAATAGAATAAAATTCCCCAATGAAACCCTAACATTGCACAACAGAAGAAAAATTGCTCCCAAATCCATGAGCTCCCAAATCACACATTCGAAAATGGAGAGAACATAAGAAAATAAAAAATGGAGATGAACTTACCTATGTCGTCGGATAGACAAGCGTCACAAATGGAGATGGGATTGAGGGACGAAAAAAAATCTCAAAGTAAGTTTCGCATTCACACGTTCTTTGGGATACTACAAAAAGTAACCATAAAGAAAATCAAAAGAAAAAAGAAGGAACAAGTAAAATACTACAAAATCACCTCAGAGAAAATAAGCTTTCGGAGAGAGAAGGGGAGAGAGACTACGCACGTTCTTCCCTCTCTAATTCCTACGAGAAAAGAGAAGGATTGAGAGACTACGCACGTTCATTTGGTGTTGCAGAAAAGAGGGAAAGAGAAAAATGGGGTTTCTGCGAGGGATGGGGGAAGGATGAAGGAATGGGGTTGGGCGGAGAAAGAGAGGGAGGGAATCTAAACTAAAAAGAGCGAAACGCGAGGTTGGAAATGAAAGTTATAGAAGGAATGAAATTGGGAATTAAAAAAAATTATATTAAAAACATGTATAAGATGGCTTTCATTTACCCTTTTATTTATGTAATTTTCAAAGGTAAATAATAACAGGTAAAACTGCGGTAATATAAAAGAATCGCCGTAATATATATGCATGTTATGATGGTTGCAAAACTGTCATAATATACTGTAAAATATGGCGGTTTTAATGAATTGCCGTATTTTACATGATTTTTTGTAATGGAAGATAGAGAAAAAGAATGTTCGTAGAGAGGACACAATTATGTCCCTGTTAACAATAATATATATATATATATATATATATATATATATATATATATATATATTTCTTTATGAATTGTGCTATATAAATAAATATATTTTATAGTAAACTATTTTCACTTACCTTCACTTTCAATCATTAATATTAATTTTATCTATATATTGAGGTTCAAGAAGATATAAACTTAAAATAAAACTATTACAAAGCAGTAACTCTGGGAGGTCGCGAGACATTAAGCTTTTTAAATTATAAAACACCAGCTAATTTACTAATTATATATTAATTACACAATATTAAAATTAAAAGAAATCATTGAAATTGTGGGGAAAAAATAATTTACCCAACTATCATGACAAAAATAATTTCTCCCTTATGTGGCCGCGGGTCTTGCAATAATTCAAAGAGCAACAAATCACATTATGAAGTTCAACTCTTCCACGGTTCCGCCTGGAAATGAAATGAAGACTCGTGTACCAAAAAACAAAAGAAATAAAGACTCTAGTGGCCTCACTTGGTGTTCAAGTGGGCCTCACTCCTCCTTAAAAACAGTACAGTTCTTTCTGTGTTTTCTGATTCTACCGTAAAGCGTAGTAATGCCGTTTTTTTTTTTTTTTGTTGTGAATTCTTTAGTGTGTTAAGTGGGGTGACAAAACGGATCAACCTGTCTCAACCCGTCATTGACCCGCCTAAAACGGGACGGGACGGATTGACCCAGTTGAACAAAATGGGTTAGACTTTCTAACCCATCCCGTTTAGTGGTGGGTTGGAGGGTTGATCTTCCAAAAATAAAAAACTAAAAAAATAGGTTGACTGGTTGACGGGTTGACCCACCAAAAAAATAATAAACAATTATAAAATATAGAAATTAGATATAAAAATCAAAAATGGATTGACGTGTTGGCGGGTCAACCAGTCCCGTCCCGCCTCCAAACTATTAAAATAGTAAAAAATTAATTAAAATATATATATTTTTAGAATAGGCCAACCCGCTCCGCCCCGCCTCTAACCCGCCTTCTTGGTGGGTTAAGCGGGGCGGGTCAAAACGGATTAGTGGGTTGAGAATCCCAACCCAACCAACCAAAATAAGCGGGTTAAATGGATTGGCTCGTCGGGCCCAACCCATTTTGCCACCCCTAATCCCAAGGGTAACTTTACCCTGCATAGGTGGTCTAATCAGATGGTAAGAACCATTTGACTTGACTTACTAACACGACCCATTTAAGTGAGGTGATGCATTCTGGTTGGGCATGATAACTTTTACCTCAAAATTATTGGGGTACCGAAGAATGCACCTTTTTTTTGTAACCATGATATAGATACAAAGCATTCACTACCGTTGACAATGATTAATCTCCATTAAGAAATCTATTGGGTACGGAATGTGGTTTTTCCCTCCCAACCAGGTTTTCTCTATACACAAAAGTCAGGTTTCGAATCTCTGTCTAGCACTATTCCATAGGAAAATCACACTCATTTTCAACCCCCTAAAATCAAAAAAGATTTTAATTGTTATACATTATTGGGATAAAGTTTTTCTCCTGTCAATCAATAAGAAATTATAATATGGATGACTTTTAAGATAGTTAGAATAAAAGCCCAACATTTTAACTTATATGTCAATTTTATAATTGATCGTCAATGTAAAAATCTTTACACTTACATTATATACCAATTAAATAAAAAAACACCAATGATGTTAATAAATTTAGTGTACTTCTTGTAACACCTAAATTTTATAAAAAAAAATAATTATTTTTTAAATTATTCTTTTAGAGAATTTTAAATTTTAAATTATTTTAAACACAATAAATTAACCAACGTCTTGTTGGTTCAAGTGGTAACGAACTTGATTTTTCTTAAATAATATCTCAAGTTTGAGTCTTGTAAATGAAAAAATAAACGTTGTGAGATATTTGTCCTCATAAATAGATCTTTCCAACTCGATTTAGATTAATCGGAATCCAATATAATCTTCAAATATTGAGAAGACAAAAAAAACACAAAATAAATTAATTCAAACACATCCTCAAAACATAGTGTTAATACCGTCTCCCAACCTCCCTAGCTCCCATTTTCAAGTCTCATGCTGCAATCTACTAAACGAACTGGAAATTTTCACCTCGTAGCCCGTGCTATGGTTGGGATAAATTAAATGATTAACTTCACTCCCTGCTGAACTTTGTTCCTGTTCCTTAATATATATTTTATTGTAAGATGAATTTATTATTAAAAATTGCAAATGCAATAAATTCAATGGTTACATGATCTTATGTACTACAGTGCACGTTCCCTTCTCATACAATTAACATGGTAATGCTTTCTCAGAAATCACAATCCTGCCATGGCATTGGCACCTCCATTAATATTGGCCCACGCGGGTGTCACGATCTAGCGTGCTATCAGTTGTGAATCGAATGGCCAGGATGGCATCAGCACCACGTGAACCATTTTCCTTTACCCTTCTGGCCTTATCTTCATTATGCAACCGTTCCTCTTTCGCTATCACAACTCCCTCTTCTTAATAACGTGTAAGAGTAAGACTAGTTTATTTAGTACGAACAATACTGTTAGGCACATATCACAAGTGACGTTTTTAATAGTAGTGTACGAAGAATTGACTCATTCTTAAATTACTGGAGCTTAATTTGTTAAATAAATAAGTTTAAATTTGAATTTAGATAGGGTACTTACTGTTTGACCCTTCTTAAGAGATGAGGAGTACATTAGAACGCTTTGATGCTAAAGCTGAATTTATTTCAATAAAATTTTAAATTATCAAAAAATAAAATTAGATTTAATTACATGAATGAGTTAAGTTCAAACATTATATGTTTCATATCAAAAAAAACTTGCAATTAGCTTTGTGTGTATTTTTTTTTTACTTAAACATATAATCACAAAAATTACAATTTTTTATAACTATGAAATTTTATATAATGGATTATGAATAAATATTTCCCCGTAAGAAAGTGTTTATTTCTATATGTATTTTGTACCTTCAATGATTTTGGGCCATTATTGAGCCACGGTTGGGTGAAGCCGAGTTACTCTTCAAATTAAGTACGAGTTGGCTTTGGTCAACCCAACTACGTGTTATACCTCACTTGCCTGATTTATAGGAAAATAGGTTGTAAATGCTTATCCATTATTAGACATGTGTTTAGGGAGAAGATGGGATAAAATCAATTAACGTTAAGAGAATTGAACTATAAATAATTGAAAGATCGAAGAAGAAAAGGTTCTGATCATTCTACCCTAGACTTATTACTTTGATTGACTAGAGCATGAGAGCTTCATTCTTATTGAACTCTTATTGTTCTTGTTAACTAAGTGAGCAATACTTGAATTATCAGACTTTGTTCTAGTCAAAAATTGTCCATACAGTTTTTGGTAAGAACATTTGGTGCCCACCGTGGGGCCGAGGCAAACTTTCCTTCGTTTGTACTCAACAACTAAAAGATGAATACACGAAGTGGTAATTGGCAAAGAGCGCCCATGAGTGAGAATGATATGTCTAGTGGAGCACAATCTTGGGGAGTACCTAACAATAATGCTCAGGTTATGGAACTCCTATAACGAGTGAATGAACTTCAAAGAGAAAACCGAGAGCTTAGGAGGAGGGATCGTCAGGAGGGGAGAGAGCAGACCCCAAAGAGAACTCAGTCTTCTCACCCGACACAAGGGCAAGATGGTGATGAAAGTTGATCGAGGAGGGATACAAGACACACTACTCATCACACGAGAGGCGGACAAAAGGAGCACATAACAGAACTGGACCAGGGGAAGAGCTACCATTAACAGACCCCGGACGCCCATTTACCCACGAAGTTATGGAAGCTCATTTCTTGGAGAATTTCAAGGGAATCAACGTAGACCGATATGATGGAAGCCCGGATCCTGGAGCATATCTGACTGCCTTTAGCACTCAAATGTTGGTGACAACAGCAACTAATGCAGTGAAGTGCAGGGTATTCCCTACTACATTAAAGGAAGCAACCCTGGATCGGTAAGTCGAGTTACCAGCTCGGTCAATAGGTACGTCTGTTGATTTTACTACCAAGCTCAATAATCATTTTGCTACTAGCTTGTCTTACAAAAAGACTTTGGCAACCTTGAATGATTTTATGTCTCGCTTTAAAAAGGAGTGTGTGCAAATCCGAGATTTGAAACCGGATGTTGCATTGCATATCATCCTTCTTGGGCTCAAGCGAGGGGCTTTTGCTGATGCTTTAGCCCGGGAACCACCCATGGATATGGATGATTTATGGCAAAAAGTGGCAGGCTATATAAATATGGAAGACATCACTGAGTCTAAAAGAAAAGTTTAGATGGAGAATATGAAAGCAGATAATCAGGGGAGAGATCGAGTAAACATCGGAATTAAGGAACAAGAGTTCAAGGCCAGAATTGATGACATAAATCCTCAGAATCCGAGATATGATGTATTTACCCCTTTGAATGCATCACGAGCTCGGATTTTTGAGGAAGTATGCCATCTAGATATCATCGAGTTACCTTGACAGGGTCGTACACCAAAAATTCTTGATCTTACTGAGCACTATCGTTACCATGGAAATTATGGCCACACAATCGAAGCTTGTTGGGAACTTCGAGACAAAATTGAAGAGCTGGTGCAAGCGGTACATCTTAACAAGTATGTTCAAAGAGGCAATGGTGGAAGACAACAATACCGCAGAAGCTATCATGGGAGAGGCAGATATTTCAGATAAGGAGGTGATGATAGGAGGGGAAATAATAATCACCAAGACAGACAAAATTGGCTAGACCAAAAAAGCAACAATGAAACCCGGGAAGAAGGCCAAAACAGAGTAAGGGGAGTAATTAACACTATCTCGGGTGGATTTGCCAGAGGAGGGGTATCCAGTTCAACTCGAAAGAGACACTTGCAAGCAATCTGAACAGTCAATTCAGTATGGAGACCTATTAAAAAATATCTCCCCATTACTTTTAATGACGAGGACTTCATGGGAGTGGAGCCAAATCAAGATGACCCTGTTGTGATCATGATTGAGTTGGCAAATTTCTCAGTCAAGTGAACCTTAATAGATCAGCGAAGCTCGACTGACATTTTATACTAACACGCCTTTTAGAAGCTAGGAATTATCGAGGCTAGTGTGAGTCAGCGTAGTATCACACTTGTTGACTACTTTCGGGGAAGTAGAATTATTTGCCACCATCTCTATTAAGTATTTGATTGTCAATGCAAATACCTCCTACAATGTGTTGATTGGAAGGTCGAGCCTAAATAAGCTGGGAGCTATAGTTTCAACTCCCAATCTAGTGATGAAATTCCCTTTGACATCAGGTGAAGTAGTCATTGTCCGAGAAGATCAGAGAATAGCAAGGCAATGCTTGTTGAAAGTCTTCGTGTGGGAAAAACCATCACAGAGGAAAAAGGTGCAGAGGCCAAGATCGAAGGTGTTAATTCTGTTAGCATAGAATCGTCGATATAGTTTGAAAACTCTTGAAAAAAACTCTTGAAAACTCTTGAAAAATTCCAGCTAGGATACAAGAATGACCGATGTACTCAAGTTGGCTCTAATTTGGAACCCTCGCTAAACACGAGTATTCAAGAAGTGTTGAGAAAGAACGTCGACTTGTTTGCTTGGTCTACAACTGACATGCCCGGTATTGACCCAGCCTTCTTATGTCACAAGTTATCTATATGTCCCAAGGCAAAGCCTGTATCACAAAAGAAACTGAGACTATAGGAGGAGGAAAGAAGAAAGGCGATGCAGGAAGAGACTCAGAAGTTGGTATAGGCAAAAATTGTACGATAGGTCAAATATACTACATGGCTAGCCAATGTAGTATTAGTGAAGAAATCAAATGGGAAATGATGAATGTGCACTGATTACACCGATCTAAACAAGGCTTACCCTAAGGATGCATACCCTCTGCCGAGTATAGACTGGTTGGTTGATGGAGCATCAAGATATGGCATCTTGAGCTTTCTGGATGCATATTCTGGATATAACCAAATCAGAATATACCCACATGATGAAGAGAAAATGATATTCATGACGGAAAGAACAAAGTATTGTTACAGAGTGATGTCGTTTGGTCTTAAGAACAAGGGAGCTACTTACTAGCGCTTCTTGGATAAAGTATTTGCCTCTCAAATTGGCAGAAACTTGTAAGTCTACGTGGTGGTGAAATCCGAAAATTTAGTAAATCACATAGCGGATTTAGAAAACATTCTGAGTCAAGTTCGCAAATACAATATGCGACTTAACCAAGAAAAGTGTGTCTTCGGGGTAGAAGGGGGGAGTTTATTGGATTCATGTTACCCAAAGAGGGATAGAAGTCAATCCCGATAAGTGTCAAGCTATAATAGAAATGAGCAGTCCGGAAAATGAAGAAGAAGTGCAGAGGTTGGCTGGAAGACTATCATCCTTATCTAGGCCTTTACCTAAATCGGCAGAGAAATCCCAACATTTCTTCAAGCTATTCAAGAAACCTCAACGATTTAAATGGACATCAGAGTGTGAACAAGCCTTTGCCGACCTTAAAGCTTTTTTAGCATCTCCACTAATATTGAGCAAACCTTAACCAGATAAAACATTTTACTTGCACTTGTAGGTGACAGAAAATTCTATTAGCGAGGCACTTGTTCAAGAAGCAAAGAACCAGCAAAAGCTCATATATTTCATAAGCCGAGTGTTGCATGATGACGAGACTCGATACCAAGTTATTGAAAAACTGGCATTGAACTAGTGACGGCTGCACATCGCCTCCGACCTTATTGACAAAGCCACCAAGTCATTGCCAAAACTGATCACGCCATCAAACATGTGTTAAGGAAGCCAAAATTAGCAGGTAGATTGATAGATTGGTATTAGAGCTTTCCGAGTGTGGAATTCAATATAAGCCAAGAGGAGTTGTGAAAGCGCAATTTTTGTCTGATTTCATTGTCGAGCTATCTTCCATACCAAGTTGTTGGTGTAAGCAGATTTGTATTCTGTATGACTTGGATTTAAATATATTGGATTTATATATTTATATATAAGGCATTTATTTATTATGTTATTGTTATGATCATATATATAACTTAACAAAGTCCTTAGAATAGATGATTTCGTTTAATAGAACATTAAGTGTGACTTGATCGTGAGACCCCATTAAACAAATAGAACGTTATTCTTAAAGTATCCATAGTTGATTATTGTTGTTAACTAGGACAATAATAATACATCGAAACTATTATGTGAGTGGCACGATGACCACATCTCACGGGGTCATGGATATGTGATATTATGTCTTCACATAGGTATAAATATTGGTCGAATATTTATACTGGATTAACCCGCTATGAGAACGCTGCATAATAGTTATATAAGTGTCATAAGCATTTCTCATGATGACCACGGCGAAGTAGTCCTTCGACTTGAAGTCACTCTGATTCCTATATGAAGAGTTGTAGGCTTTATTGCTATCAAGTGTTATCAGTAACAGGATAATTATAAAGGTAGTTATTGGACCTGCAATAAATCATGCAGAAGAATGTGAGTGTTGTAGATAGGATTTGTCCCTCCCACATAACGGGAGTAATGTCTATGGTCACTCGATGGTGTGAGACGTGGAAATGCATGAGCATGCTAAGTTGGGACAATATTAGATATTGGGCCCAAATGATTGCAAGTCTACTCCTTGATCGAGAAACATATAATTGGACTTAATAAGGATAATACGTTTATGCCTTGTGTTCAATTAAGACATTGTGACGAAGGGACATTGGCTACACTGCATATATGGTCACAGTTAAGATTGTATCGTATCACCGATATTCTCATTAATTGGGGTAGCAATGATGGATTGCTAGATGTCGCTCATTGTTTATAATATTAAATGCGATTTAATATTATTGGCAACTTAATGAGAACTTGTAAGTTCACACGCATAAAGCAAATGATTGGAGAAATAATTTAATTAATTAATTAAATATGATTTAATTAATAATGAAATAATGGGTCTGTAGTGTACAGGAGCCCATTAGGGATAGGTAAGTGAGTGATAGCTTATATAAAGCTATGCACCTCACTTAAGCACAAAAGGTACCCAACACAAGTTTCATAGGAGTTGCTAATCCTGGTGGCTGCTCTCCTAGTGTGTGTCGTGCCCTCTCCCCTTTCCTGATAGCTAGTACTACGTTATCTCCGATAGTGGTTTACCCTCTCCCCTTCAGCACTTGGTGATAAATTTCTTCATCATCTTCTTCCTTTCGTGGTGAGTGTAGCCATGAGGTTGATCGAGGTGTCGCCATGATCGTGATTGTTCGTGATCAATCAGTGTACCTGTCGCGCTCACAGTGTTCGTGGTAAATTTTTACTTCAAAGGTAAACCCCACTAACAATGGTCATGCTCATTCGTTGAGATCCTTAAAGAAAATTTTTGTTTTCCGCCAATGGGTTATAAATCGTTTATCTCCCGTGAATTCCCAACACAAGTGATGAGTAATGATGGATTTTGTATGTTAATGGTTCTTCCAACGTAAAGGGCATCAGAGCGCGTATAACTCTAGAAGAACCTGGTGATGTTTGTTTGGAGCAGTGTCTGAAGTTCAATTTTAGCTTCAAACAACCAGGTAGAGTATGAAGCATTGATAGCTTGGTTGAATTTGGCTCGAAATATAGGGGGGAAAACTTATCAAATGTCACATTGATTCACAATTGGTGACGAGGCAAGTCTCTAGAAACTATCAAACAAAAGATTCTTAGTGTAAACACCCTTCATTATATTAGTAACCCAAATTAAAAATTTAAATAAAACCAGGAAAATAAAGTTTTTCTTAAATAAATACTGAATAAATACTTAATATAATATTAATCCAAAATAATTGTTTACATCAATTCAAAACCGAAATAACATAATCAGTTTCAAAACCTCAAAACAACGCGCCTATAACATCTCGCATAATGAAATAACTAAAAGATAATAAAGGTCTTCCTGACATATGCCGTACAATACTAACCAAAATCTAAAACTAAATAGATAGTCTTCAAAACGTCTGCCTACTCAAAAGGGACGTCCTCAGGCTCTAAAAACAATACTACTAATGAGATATAAAATCCCACTGAACAGAAATACAGTTTAAAGGATTTTCACAAAAGCATTGTTCTCAGCCGGTGCGGTAACCGGAAAAACTGTCCATGGTACCCGCTATTTTCAAAATAATGTATAGTAAAATAATAATAATAATAATAATAATATAAAATTATTATTGACAGCAAACAGTCATCATTAACACATCATAAATAAAAAATGACGAAGTCTCATATATCAAACAATCTCAAATATCTTCATATGTCATATGACTTTCAAACTGCACATAACAATGACGTCTCATTTCCTACCTTACTCATGAAGGTATTTTGATGTCACCTTATCTTTAGAGACATTACTCATTTTGATGCCAACCATTGTACACAGGTGGTATTACTCATTTCGACATCCCAACATGTGACGATATTACTTTCGATACCCCATCATGGCGGTATTTTATATTTCGACACCTCAATTCATTGGCAGTGTTACTGTCGATACCCCTATCATAGACGGTATTGCAACAGACAACATTCAACATATTAACAGTTATTTTCGACACCCCAATTCATTGGCAGTGTTACTTTTGATACCGCTATCATAGGCGGTATTGTAGCAGACAACATTCAACATCTTAACAGTTATTGAATCAAGCTAATATCACCAATATCATCACATAATGCATACGTAACATGTTAATTCAACCAAATCACGTATGTATCATGTATATCATAGCACCAATCTCAATAATAAACATTTAATTGACAGCAGGAACACTTTAGAAGGAAAACCCCCAAATTTGTAAAATCAGGATTTGACCAAATCAGGATTATTTTTCAAAAAGACGTATTTTGAAAGCATAATCCAAACCCCAAGACAATTTGCACCATGGAAAGGGTGAGAAAGATTATTTCTACTCACCTCTTGAAGACCTCCAAGAATCTCTAAGCGTACCCCATGGCAAATCCTAGATGTCGCCTTCCTCAAACATGAATCTCCTCCCCCTTCTCCTTCTCCTTCTCCTTCATCTTCGTCTTCTATCTCTTCTTGTTGCTGTGGTTGTTGTTGTTGATGTTGTTGTTCTCCTTCCAAACTCATTAATTATTTGTTGCCTCCCCATCTCCCAATCATGAGGATGTTCCACAGCCGTTACTAAGGTGTTTTAGGGTGCAAAAAGGTTTTCTAGCAGCACTAGGGTGTTATAAGATGGTATATATATAGTGTTGCATGGGTCCCCTATTTTTAAACCTATTTTTAACGCATCCTGACATAGAGCACGGACGTGCTCTCGATTGGCACGGCCGTGCCAATCAGCGTCAAAGTTTCCAACACAGGCGTGCTAATAGTTAGCACTGTGCGGCTCAGACCGTGTTCTTTTGGCACGGGCGTGCCAAATGAGACGACCTGTCGTCATATCGGTAGAATCTAAGATATTAACTAACCTTAATCGCATTATAATCGTTAGCGCGCCTTATTAATACGAAGCGAAGCGAAAATTTGAGCACGGAAGCAATTAAATATACGGCACGCAACGCTTCAGAGGACACTGCTTTAAAATATAAAGAAATATATCACATACGTCGCTTGCCCCATCAGTAGGGCTACAATATTAAAGTATACATACAGAGTATATTAATACAAACCAAAATGAAAGTAGGAAAATAGGCCGAGAGACGACTCTCCAGCTAATCACGATCATTGCCCAACCTCTCGAGGTTAGGGCCTGTGGCACGTCCCCCAGCGTCAGGCTCGTAAGGAATGCCGCCCAGTTCCTCAGCCATTGGTTCCTCCTCGGAGTCTTCCCATAAAATAAGAGCAACACATACAGAAAATAGCGGGAGATAAGAAATATATATCATCAAATATGGGAGAGAGGCATCAGTACAACATATATATATACATGCATCACACATCACATATAATTTACACAAAATAATATCACCCATCTCTTAAGTCACCCACCACAATCATCTCAAACATCATTCTCTCAGATAAGCCTATAAGAGGGATACTAGTCCCTATGTATATGCTGACTTCCCTATATGCATGTCGGCTGATAAATCATGTCCCCAGTTGGACATCCCCATTGGGATTACATCACATCACATCCCGCCTTGGGATTTAAAGTAACACGACCCCAATTGGACATCCCCCTTTGGGACAAAATGCTGTGGTATGAAGTGATATGCTATTCAACAAACATCAATCACAAGTTGATACCGGTACCTCATGCCTATGCACTCGACCACGACCACGGCACATCGCATCACATCAACATCAACATCAACATCAACATCAACATCAACATCAACATCATCATCAGCATCAACATCACGACGCCTTGCATCTACGAGCCACAGCGCCATGGTCGGGACCACAACGGTATCAACCCGAACAACATCACCACTCGCCATACTCCCATCAACACACAACAGTCAAATCACAATAACATTACAACAGTAATTTCACAATACAGATATCATCATAAAATCAGATAACAGTTTATCATGCAGGAAGTTCAACAAAATAAAACCAACAGGTAATCAAATAAACAATCTAACACATCAACCTCAATCAATCACAATAGTCATATCATCAACTTAGTGGTGATAGCCCAAAAGTACCTACACCCAAGGTCCAGGCACTTTATCCAGGGCTCAACCTCTAGTAGGGTTTAAAGGTTCCCCTACATACATATATATACTCTATACCAAGCTTGCCTTCCCGACGATAAATTTCTTTCTCCCCACCTTAGTAATGTTCACGTGCAGCTCCGGCTATGACTCCGCAACAGTCAGTTGGGTGCGCGGTCGGATGTTCGAGTCCTGTCCGATTCTATACAACAAAATACAATCAGAAATCAGCACAGTTCAATTAAAAACTCCCCTAACCTTAGTACTAGGCTGCTGCCCCTATTTTTAAAATAGGCTAGAGGTGTCTAAAAATTCCTAACTCTTGGATCAATGTTCTTTAAGTATACACAACACATAATCCATGACCAATTTCAAAGATTTGAACCAAAGCCCCTTAAACCAACAAAATAAGGTTTCGGCCCTCACCATGAAAAATAGATGAGAGTTTGATTTGACTTCCTAATCACTTGGATTACATGATTAAGAGATGAAATAGGTGAAATCAAGAACATTGAACAAAAACCCATTTTTTCCCCAAATTGTTAGGGTTCGGTTCCTCCAAAATTAAATAGGCTAGAGAGCTTATTTGATTTCAAGATCTTGGATTATGATAGTAGAGGATGGGAATAGATTGTAGAAATTGGTTTGACATTAAAAGTATTTTTCTACAATTTTCTAGAGATTTTTGAAGTTTGGATCTTAAAACTTAAACTCATGAAAATCAATGGAAGAAAATGAAGATTGAGAGCTCAAGGATGAAATCTATACCTCTTAGGTGATAGAGGAGGATGAGAGGGGCAACTTTGCTTCACAAATTTGGTTGAAAAAGCTTGAGGAAGTTGAAGAAAAATGGAGGTGAAGAAATGGAGAAAAGAAGAAAATAAAGGAAGAAGAAGAAGAAGAAAGAAGGAAGACGAAGAAGAGAATGGGGGACAGAGAAAGAGAGAGGGCCGAGAGAATGAGTGGGTGAGGATGAGTGAGATGGGATATTTTCTTAAGTTTTTACTAAGTTAAGCAAGGGTAAGAAGGTAATTTTGTAAAAAGACCAAGGGCAATTTGGTCATTTCGCGTCCCGACATTTGAAAATTGTCACGACACTGGTATGAGTCCCTAGATGACCTGACATAGCCTTGAAATGAAGATTATCCGCTCATGGGCTTCATAAAACCCTTACACGGTTCGAATCGTCTCCCAGATCAATTATCGGCCCGGATATAATATATTATTTTTATCTTCGAATGTCAAGACGAACTTTTTCGAAAATATAGGAAACGTGATTCTAAGACTAACTGTCTCGTTCACGAGTTCAAATTAGGTCCTGATAGTAGTAAAACACTACTGTCAGTGAAAATCGCAGACCGGGCTCCGTCTGAGTTTTCGACCAAAATTTAACCATAGCTTCCTACGATAGCGTAGCGCTTGACTATGGTCTCGGATTAATTTATTTCACTCTCTAGCCCCTTCAATAAAATACAAATACACAAATACTGTTTAAATAAGAAAATCCAGAAAAATCGGGGCGTTACACCGAACATTAGCACGGACGTGCCAAACAGCGTTAAATTTGTCCATTTTCCGACATGAGCGTGCTATTAGTTAGCATGGTGCGGCTCAGACCGTTCTCTATTGGCATGGATGTGCCGAATATGAGCACGGGCATGCAAAACAATTAGCACAATCGTGCTCGTTTGAGTAAGGGTGTACTCAAACGAGTCAGGACGCACATATGAGCACGGGCGTGCTGATATTGAGCACGGGCGTGCTCATGCGCTAGGAAGTGAGCTTTCCTTAGAAAATCACTCTTAACCACTTTTAATTATTTTTAATCACTTTTATTTACTTCAAGGGCTTAAAACATATATTCTAAACCTCCCAAAAACTCTATAATAATCCTCATATTATAATCTCTATTTATTTTATTTTTTTAGGATGTTACATTTAGCTTACTAAATACCTTTGTAAGGTAAATAATATAGTATGAGAATTCACCAAGTTCCAGATAGAGCATATTCCCCGAGAAGAAAATGCCAGAGCCAACCTGTTATCTAAGTTGGCATGCACGAAGAGGTCGAGTATGCATAGGACAGTGATTCCAGAGACTGTTTTCGAGCCAAGCTTTTTACGCAGGAGGTACTGATTTTGCAAGCGCAAGATCGAGAATGGATGTAGCTTATATGGGAATATTTGGTTAATGATGTTAAACCAAAGGACACAAAGGAAGCAAGAAAAGTAAGACTTCAAGCCTGTCGTTATGGGATTGTTGATGGTGAATTATTTATAAGGGGTTTTCCAGGCCGCTGTAAAAATGTCTAACAAAACAACAGTTCGAGTAGGAGAATGAGCTCCATAGAGGAATATGTGGGATGCACTGTGGAAGGAGGACATTAGCATGGAAAGTCATCAGCGTCGGATATTATTGGCCAACCGTCCAAGCAGAATGTAGGGATTGGACAATGAAATGCAATAAATGTAAACGATTTTCTAATGTACAGCACACCACCAACTGAGCTTCACAATATTCTATCTCCATGGCCTTTTGCGATGTGGGGTATGGATATAGAAGGTCCATTCCCCATTGATAGAGGACAAGTTAAGTCTTTGTTGGTGGCAATAGATTACTTTATCAAGTGGATTGAGGTAGAACCACAACGAAAGATCACAACAAAGAATGTCGAGGAACATATAGTGGAAGTCCATAGTCTGTAGGTTTGGGATTCCTTTTGAGATTGTCACAGATAATGCGACGCAATTTTCTTACAAAAGGTTTTGAGAATTCTACGCCAACCTCAGTATAAAGCAGAGACTCACATCCGTAGAGCATCCCCAAACAAATGGATAGGTAGAAGCAACGAATAAAATTATTTTGAAGGAGCTTCAGAAAAGGCTAGACAGGGCAAACAGAATATGGATAAAAGAGCTATGCAGTATCTTATGGGCTATCCATTGCATTCCACGGTCAACAACGCAAGAAACTCTTTTGAGGTTAACCTATGGATCAGATGCAATGATTTCAGTCGAAGTGGGGGAACCACCTTTAAGAAGATTCGGTCATGATCCTCAGCAAAACGAGGAAGGTAGAAGAGTGGATCTGGACATGATAGAGGAAATTCGAGAAGACGTGAAGATAAGAGAAGCATCGTGTAAGCAATGAGTAGCTCAGATACAACTCCATGCTACGACCAAGAGATTTTTTGCAAGGAGACCTAGTATCGAGAATGCAAGGAGATGCAAGAAAAGACCCGACAGATGGAAAGCTAGCACCGAATTGGGGGGTCCTTACCGTGTTTCAGAAGCACTTGGAAATGGAGCTTACAAGTTAGAAGAGCTTTCAAGGATGCCAATTCCTAGGACTTGGAATGCTTCCCATTTAAAATTCTCTTTCAATTAATCATGTAAAGATGATGTACTCTTATCCTACCCTAGTGTTTTTTTTTTTCTCAAGGGGGTTTTCGTTGGGAAGGTTTTAATGAGGCACACCAACAAGTTCAATAAATGATGCATTTATTCTATTTCTTTTGTATGTTGGATTTTATGTTTGCTTTGGTTTTAAGTATTTCAAGTATTTCATTTCAAGTGTAGTTCGCGGCCGAGATCGAGCCGAGGTTGAGATAAGTTGATATAAAAGGCTGAGATCGAGCCTAATCATTTCATTGGCCAAAGCCAAATGTAGTTCGCGGCCGAGATCAAGCCGAGGTTGCGATAAAGTGATTTAAAAGGCCGAGATTGAGCCTAAGTATTCCACTGGCCAAAGCCAAGTGTAATTCACGGTCGATATCGAGCCAATGTTGAGACAAGGCGACTTAAAAGGCCATGATCAAGCCTAATTATTCCGTTGGCCAAAGACAAGTGTAATTCACGGTCGAGACAGAGCCAAGGTTGAGATAAAGTGATTTAAAAGGCCGATATCGAGCCTATTAATTCGAAAAGTCGAGACCTACCTTTAAGTTAAGGGCTGAGATCGAGCCTAATTATCTTGGTGAACAAAGTAAAGGCGAGTTACGTTCACAATCGATTTAATTATTTTGTATCAAAGCTTATAGCGTAAGATAGAAAGATTACATTGCATTAGGGAGAAAGGTAATACAAAAGTATCAGAGAAAAGAAAAAGAAGAAATTAAATACAAATTCATGTCATGGCTCGGCTTCATTAGCAGATTGAGGGGAGGGACTTTTGATTTCCTTCTTGGGAAGTAGATTCAGATCTACAACCTGACCATTAATGATTTCTTTAAACCATTTGGCTTTTGAAACTTCGACTTCAGGAATAAGAACTTGTACTTGATTGATGGCATGATCGAAGCCGATATTGAACTAATCTGTCATGTCCCCTTTCAAGTTTTGAACCTCGGCATCATGATCATCCTTTTGAGTATTGAGAGATTTCTCCAACTCTTGAAGAAAGTGTTTTGCAGCCGCAACTTCATATGCTAGTTTGGATTTGGGCATTTCAGCAGCTTGAGCAAAAGCTTTAGCGTCCTCAAGCTCCTTCTTTAACTCGACAATGGTAGTAGCAGAAACCTCAGCTTCTTCAACCTCTTTCATTAACTCCGAAATAATGGTCGAAATTTTTTTGTTATGCTAAGCAATAAAATCCTTTCCTTCCTTGTAGTCAAGAAATCCTTTTTTGTGGCCTCATACTGAGCACATTCAGCTCTCAACTTTCGAGTTTCTTGAAGCTCGACCTCTACTAGCCGAGCCATTACCGCAGTATGCAATGCGTACGTTTGAATAGCAAGCATGCTTGATTCATTACCAATTTTTTTGATAATTCTTGCATCCTCACTATGAAGTATATGGTTGTCAAATCTAGGAAGGGTTGAAGTCGAACTTCCACACAGAATCAATCTCAATGTTTTGAGATATGTCATACCATTTGCGTTCAACAGCAAGACCTCGTCCCTCAGCAGTGAACGACTTATGCATATTATAATCTTTCTTCAAGTTTGCGGAAAGTCGAGACTTCTCTTCTTCTTCATTTTGACTTCTCTTTCTAGTTGCGGGGAAGAAGATTGAATATTTGAGGGGACCGTAGTAGTACTAGCCGGTTTAGTCATTTCTAAATTGGGCTTTAAAGAAGGAACATAAGATCTAGCATCAACGTCCTTTTTAGCAGCCCTTAGTTTTCTCATTTTTCAGCCATCAGAAGTTTGGAGCCCAGAGTAGCTACGAAAATATGTGAAAATATTAGAATTGAACGAAAATCAGTTAATGTGTACTACTTGAAAGCTCTACGCTTGCATTCAAAGTCTTCTTGAAGAAGAATAGCACAACTCAAGGGTGAAATTTCTTCAAGAAATTCAATATCTGCTTTTTCTTGTGTAGTTAGTTTGGAGTATTGAATACGAAAGTGATTAGGGGAAGAAGTCCAGAAAGCAGGGAATTTAGGTGTTCTTGCCTTGGTAAAAAAAACGTGTTCATTTTTAGGTGACTGTACTCTAAAGAATTCAGTTTTTAAAACCTTTGTTAGAAGAGGTGAAAGGCAGAAAAAAAAATTTCTATTTTTTTGGCCATTGAGAGATATTTAGCCGACCTGTCATGTAAGCTTAACCTCGAAAAAGTAGAGAAATCTGCTTGCCGAGACTTCCATGTTAATCTCAAAGCAAAGGATGTCAAATATCTCCATAGTAGCTCGGCTATTAGATGCAATTGAGAAGGGGCAACATTCATCAAGGTTAAAACTTCACAGTAAAATCTAAAAAATGGAAGTTGAATATGGATATGAGATAAAAAGGTTTTATAGAAAATAATAAATTGAGGATTAGTTATTGAGGGGGGGCCTAAATACTCGGTCATTCGACAAACAGGGTTTTATTATAAATTTATGTTCATTTTCTGGATAGTAAAGTTTGATAGTTTTGCGAAGAGGAATAATCGATTCTGGGGTTTGGAATGTGGAAAAGAAGCCCATCACATCTATTTTGACCCGCTCATAGTTTGGTAAAAAGGAACCAGTGGAGGAGGAAGAATAATAGGTTTTGACTTGGGGAATTCATGGGAAGTCGATGTTAAACTATTGCCATTCGAGTGATCAGAAGAAAAGAAAGACGAATCTTTAATGGCATGGATCTCTTGAGAGTGAGGAACTCATTCTTCATCAGAAGAAGAGAAAGAGTGGGTAGAATAATTGGGTAATGAATGCTTAGAATAGGCGAAAGAAAAGTTACAGAGGATCAAGAAGTTTACCTGAAGGAGAGAATAAGAAAGAACAAGAAGAAATCTTGAGAGGAAAAGGACGAGGTATGAGTTGCAAAAGGGTAGTAAGAGAAAAGAAGTAAAATGAACTTATGTAGGGGATATGTGGTGATTGAGTCAAAGGATGGAGCGAATTGTTGTGAATCAAGGGGTGCAATTTAGTAGAGGAAATGTTACGAAAAGGCGAGATCGAATTATTAAGGCTGAAATAATTGTGTTGGAAGTATTGAGATTTTTTACGGGATACGAGGACTTTAGATGAAGCAACCTCATGATGTCACTTCAAAGGTAAGACCTGAGCTCTATAAAGTCTTGATTTGAAATGAATAGGTAAGAGAGACAAGATGTGGACTATCAGTATGGATAATTACGACAGGTCATAGTGGAAGAGGTAGACGTAGAAATAACTATATAGGTTAACTACTATGCTCGGAGCATATGATAGAGTGTTATAAAAATGTTGGAATGTTGCTCGTAACTCGGAAATCGATATATGCTTATTAAAGTTATTTCGCTTCAATTTAAGCTCATAGCTTAGGGGAATTGTGTACCTTCAGGGATTTTGGGCCATTATTAGGCCACCGTTGGGCCAAGCCCAGTCAATCTTCAAACTAGGTGTGACTTGACTATGGTCAACTCAACTACCCGTTACACCCCACTTCCCTGATTTGTGGGAAAATAGGTTGTAACTTCTTATCCATTACTAGACATGTGTTTAGGGAGAACGTGAGATAAGATCAATTAATGTTAATAGAATTGAACTATAAATAACAGAGATATCGAAGAAGAAAGATTCTGATCATTCCACACTAGACTTAATACTTTGGTTTACTAAAGCGGGAGAGCTTCGTTCTTTTTTTTTTTTTTTTGATAAGTGAAAGTTTATTGAATAAAATATCCAGCTCCAACATCACAGTGATCAAATTCTACCCACATTTTAGGAAGGGTTGCAGAGACCTGTAATATCCCTGTTTTCGGTAACCATAATTAAGATAGATAATCTTAATCAGGTTTTCGCTTAGGTGTGTGTTGGCTATCAGTCTAGCTGAATGTTTGGAACTAGGCTTGAATCATGTTGGAAGTGCTTAAGACGTAACACGAGAAATGGAGGAGATCAGAAGGTTGGAAGTCCTTCCCAGCTAAGCAGAGCGCTCAAGCGTGGGAGGACTCCACGCTCAAGCGTGGAAACGCTTGGACGTTGGGAGATCGCACGCTCAATCGTTCTGAGTGCGTTGACAGCTGTTCCGAGTTTTGACGCTTGTAGCGCACGTGGCAAGCCAAGGTGAAGGCGGAGTGGACGAGGTTCCATGCTCAAGCGTGGATAGAGCCCACGCTAGAGCGTGGTAACGCTCAAGTGTGCAAAGTGATCCACGCTTAAGCGTGGACAGCAAGAACCTTAAGTGGTGGTTCCTCTTTCATTTCCTCATTTTGCACGAATAGTTGAAGTCTTGGACGTTCTCTGCACCTAGAGGGAGACTCCAGAGAGTTAGAGAGAGAAAGCTTGATTTTGAGAAGCTTCAGAGCTTCGGATCGAGATTCCGACTACACCGTTGTGATCAGGGCTTCGAGTACTACGAGTTCCACGGATTGGTTTCTCAATTCATCGAAGGTAAGCTCGAATCTTTAACACGTCAACCTCGGTGTTCTTCGAGTTCTTTGAGCTTTTCCTTGAATCTTTCTTGGTTTTGGGTTGCCCTAGGGTTAATACTGTTGCTTGCATGTTGTTCCTATGGTTAGGGCAAAGTTCGAGGACACGGTGGTGCTCGTGGCTGAAAAGGGAACCACGGCTGTGAGAAGAGGTGGTGACAGCTGCGAGTTCGTGGTGGTGGTGTGGTGCTCATGGTGGTCGTAGGCGTGTTCGTGGTGTTCGTGAGATCGAGGGTCAGGGTTGTCCGTTGGTACGGGAGCATTTTGGAACGAATCACCAGGTGAGGAGGAAGAAACCACATATATCTGGGATTAGTAGACATAGCATATAGTTGTTAACATGGGTAGGGCTCCTCAGACCCTACTAGTGGCTGAGCCCTGATAAAGTACCTAAAACCCTAGGTTTAGCTTACTTTGGGCTATCGCCGTGGGATCGATCTGTGATATCTGTTGATTGAAGATGCATGTCTATCTGTGGTAATTGATAACGTGAGTAAATGATATCGTACTTGATAACATGTTAGATGAGATGCTTGTTGTGATAACATGCTTAATTGCTAGTTGGTATACATGCAATGATGTTATGCTGCTATACTATGAAATGTTGATGTGATGGTGATTGATGTGATCTTGATTGACTGTAGAGACGGTTGGTATGTTGTTAGAAGGATAGAGTGGTAGGTGTTATTGGATTCGTAGTCAATGTTGTAAGCCAGTTGATCTAAGTTGAAGGTGGCTCTCATAGTTGGAGAGCGACACCCTCATAGTTGGAGGATGTGGACCTTGAGACGTTGGATAAGTTGTCGTTAAGACGTTGTTGAGATGATTGGTGCATAATCATAGCATTTGCATTGTTGTGGTGGAAAGCCGCGAGATTTACTGCAACAGCCGTTTGAGCAGTTATCACGTGAGGTTGGAACTTGTGAACAACTGCAAGTGGTTCTCACAAGGGGCTGTATGATGAGCTGCAACAGCCATTGGAGTAGATATCATATAAGTCGGTACCTGTATACAGCTGCAACAGGAGTTTGAGTGGTTGTGTACAGGGAGCCGTGTGGACGGTTGCAACAGAAGTTTGAGTAACTGTCACACGAGGTTAAGGAGCCATTCTTACCTGGTGAACATCCACCCTCGCAGTCGGAGATTGGATTGTCATTCCTCACAGTTAGAGGTTGACTATTGTATTCCCATGGTAAGAGTGTGCATTGTAGAATTGGCCAATCATGTAGATTCAGTTGTGCATGTAGAGTAGGCGGTGATCCCTAGCTGTGATAACTTGGAGGTTGACTGTTGTGGTGAACTGAAAAGATGGGTGTGTTTGCTGGTTGTGCCTGCTGTTGTGTCTGTTGATGTGTTATATGCTACGTGATATCCCTTTACATGATATTGCAGCGTTTCTTACCTCCTGTGCATGTTTCCCCATGTCTACATGTATGTTGTTGTTCGGGTCGGGATCCGAAGGCGGAAGTGTCGGTCGATTGACGAGAGAGCTGCAGCGGGTGAAGCTGAGTAGAGGCGAGACTCCGATCGTGAACAAGTTTGACGTCAACGCTCATTGAGCAGAGACAGAGAGAACTTGAGGTATCGTTGAGTCTCTTGTAAGTTGTATCACGGCCAGTGGGGCGTCTGTTTTTGGTGTTGATGTTTTTGCGCTATGGCTTCCAGGAAAAACTCCGATGTGTGTTGGACTGTAATAACTGTTTATTTGCTTAAGTTTCTTTTGAGCTTTATCTGTATGTCTAAAGTATCAGAGAGAATGAGGTTAAGTTTTGGGGGCGTCACATTAGGTGGTATCAGAGCATTGACTATCTGTATGTTCTACCTGGACTGTGAGGTTATGTTGTTGTTACTGGCCGTGTCTGGTTGAACCCGCACAGGGTATTGACTATGTTTAGGAGTTGGGTAAAAAGTCTGATTCGGGAGTTGTCTATTGTATCTAAAGTTGAGAAGCAATGATAACTGTCTCGACTATTCATAAGATCTGTATTTACATGTTGGCTATGTTACACATCTTATGAATATGAGTTAACGGTTGCTTTTTCCAGGGAGCGATGATTCGAAGGACTCGCAACGAGGGAAGCGATAGAGATGAAGATGCTGGTATTGAGATCAATGGACCTCCTAGAGCAAAAGGAGGGGATTCTGAGGTCATGAAAACTTTGAGGGACATGGCGGCGGCTATGTTGCAGCAGTCACAACAGAACACGCAGCTGATGCAGTTGTAGCAAGAATATCTGTAGAGGGCGCAGAATCATAGGAGAGAAGAAGAAGTGATGGATGCAGGACTGGTCGCATTCATAAAGGGCAAGCCAGCTCAGTTTCATGGCGAGTACAATCCAGAAGGAGCCGAGTTATGGATACAGGAGGTGGAGAAGATCTTTGTGGCTATGCGTTGTAGGGAAGACCGGAAAGTCACCTACGCGTCTTTTATGCTGGTAGGAAGAACAGACTCCTGGTGGAAGAATAGATAGAGAATGCTGGAAGCAGAAGGAAGAGTAATTACTTGGGAGATATTCAGAACCTGCTTCGTGGAAAAGTATTTCCCTGAAACTCTCAGACACGAGAAGGAAAAAGAATTTCTTAGCCTGAAGCAAGGGAATCTGTCGGTGGGCGAATACGCGATGAAGTTTGAGTCCTTACTCAAATTTTCCAAGTTTTATCAAGTGCGCCCAGATGAGGACTGGATAAGCAGAAGGTTTGAGGATGGGTTGAGACATGAGCTGCAAAGAGCAGTGTTACCTTTGGGGATTACCAGGTTTCCAGAGATGCTCGAAAGATGTGTTGCCGTGGAAAGTCTTGATAAGAGAATGGATGCTCGTCAGCAAAATAAAAACAAAGGGCCAATGAGAAATTATCAGGGGGAAAGAGAGGAGAAGCCTCAGCAAGAGCATAAACCATATGATCGACCCAAGCCGCCATTTGTGGCAACTGGAGAAGGAGGGCAGAGAAGGTTCGGATGTTTTAGATGTGGAAGAGCACACTTGATCAGGGACTGTCGGGCAAGAGACTTAGTGTGTTTCCGATGTGGGAAGTTGGGGCACATAGCTCGAGAATGCAGACAGAGAGCAACAGCGGGGCCTAACGCTGGTGTGGAACCAGAAGAAAGGACAGAGAGGCCTCCAACGATGGGCCGCGTGTTTGCGGTACGAGGAGCTGGAACTTCTCAACCTTGAGCAGAAGCGACAAGTGTATCTTTTTTGAATCGGTTTGTAACATCCTTTTCAGGATAATCTTTTGTTTGGATGTACTAAAAGAACAGTAGTTTTGGAATGATAAGTGTAGTGACTACATCACCATCTGTATATATGTCTCGAACTGATGTGACAAGCGTATGTTTCAAGGAAAGTCTGTATAGTTCATTTACTCTATCTTGGATGAAGTCTAACATATATGTACGCTATCTGCTACCGAATTTCGAGGACGAAATTCTTTTAAGGGGGTGGTAATGTAACATCCTTGTTTTTGGTAACCCTAATTAAGATAGATAATCTTAATCAGGTTTTAGCTTAGGTGTGTGTTGGCTACAAGTCTAGCTGGATGTTTGGAACTAGGCTAGAATCATGTTGGAAGTGCTTAAGACGTAACACGAGAAACGGAGGAGATCAGAAGGCTGGAAGTCCCTTCCCAGCTGAGCAGAGCGCTCAAGCGTGGGGTTGATAGATCCTAGGGTTGGCTGATAGCAGTTACGAGCGGCCTCCATTCCTTAGGTTTCCTAAGGATTTTTGTAACATTCTCCTTAGCGGTGTAGACCTTCCCAACGGACTTCAGATTGTTGATGATCGTTTGAAAACAACCCATCATGTCCAGAATGGACTCTCCATCTATTATAGCAAGCATTTCATACTGTCCGACCAGTGTGATGATTTTTGAGTCCTTCACCTCTAAGTAGGAGCTTTTTCCACTATAACAAAACCTTGTTACAAGTAATCAACACCTCTTCAGGCACAAGTATTCTATAACCTCTTCAGGTAAACTACAAGTATTCTTTTATAGACAAGACTCTCCCGGCACAACCAAGATATGGTTCGAAAAGAGTCTAAGTTTAAATCTAACTCACTATGTCTGATGATCTGAAACATAAGAGCAAGAACTCTAAAAAACAACTTTACGCAGAGAGTGATAAGAAAGTTAAGATCAAATTAAAGCTTAATAGCTTTTGTTTGCGTTGAAAACTTTTGACTGTTTGTAAGCTTATTAGATGGATACGGTTCTTGTAACTTTTCTTCTTCAAGGTTGAGGGTATTTATAGCCTTCAAGTCTTGAGCAATCTTGATTCTTCAACGGTTGGCAAGAAAACCAATTTGATGTAGCATTAAATGCATAATCCGGTAGAGCCTGATAACTTGAGAGGGGCTTCTGAAAAGCGGAGTAGGTTATTAGAGAGAAAGAGAGAGCTTAAAGTAGCACTCACAGCTTTTCCTTGTACCCGAAAGTTGCCTTTTGTCTTTCCTTCTTGAGTAGAGTCAACTATGTTGTGTCAGGAACGGGTTGGCCTTTATGCATTCGAGAGTACTATGTTACAAAGAATATTGTTCAAGGGATATTGCCCCTTTACATGAAAGACAATAATTTGAAACTATTGCTTTTCACATTTACGCGCCTTAACTTAGTCCAGTAAGATAAAAACTATTTTATTACATTGGACTTTGGATTAAAACAAGCAAACTTTACGTTGTTTGAGTCTTTGTACTCACGTTTACTTCTGATGAGGAGATCACAGTCCAAAGAAGACTTAGTCCATTACTCGTTTACAACAAAACGATAGACTATATAATCGTGCGTCTGATAAATCTTTGGACTTAGGATATCTGCACAACTAAGGTAAAAGCATTAGACCATAACAGATCTTTGTTCACCTAATTTAGTCTTTTGTTAACATCAAAATCCTAAGGAGTTTTGGACAAAACCACTTTGGTTCCAACACAAGCATGTATCCTCTCATAGCTCATGCCAATAGAAGCATAACATTCGTTTAGCATCATATGTTCGACTAGGATGCACATTATCCTCCTTCAACATTTCTTTCAGAAGTGTAAGTAGGTCCGTAAAGCTTTTGTCAGTCCATCCATTGCCTGATTTCAAGTTGTACAACGTTAACATCGCTAACAATCTTTTGAATTTAGTACAACTAGGATACAATGGTTTCTCTGAATCTCTTATCAACCTCTCAAATAGTTGAGGACAATCATGAAGATCTTCAACCGCATTTTCCATCTCTTCAAAATGGTCACCCACATATGCACATATGCATTTGTGTCAGTATCATTTGATGTATATCTCGCATTATTCTTGAAATCATCACTAGACTCGTCTCTTGTCTCACCATGCATTGTCCAACATGTATAAATTTGATCAATTCCATGACATACTAAATGATTTTCCAACTCGTCTGCACTAATTTGCCTTAAATAACAACAATCTAAACGAGGGCATATGATTCTACTATAGTTGATTGCATGCTCAACTGTAACCCTAATAAACAAATGGACTCATGTCCTTATGTTACTTCGACAAACGAATTGCAGCCATCCATTTTCGATCCATACGTTCCTAATCGACAAATTAAATGCATGTCTATAGATTAAAATAAACATGCTTGAAAGTAAAGAATGAAGAAAAAAAAAAAAAAAAACACCTGAAAGCCTAACGCTTATGAACACCAGAGAGCTTAGAAGGTGCAAAAAGCGTGCAACCAGTTGTCTGTTTAAGAAATTTTCAGCAGAATAAGAAAAACATGTCAAATGCTTATGAACTAAAGGATGGAAGTAAAAGAATTACTTGTAAATGAGTTCCTTCCACGCTCTCGTGGTGTTGAACACATTCAAAGAGTTAGAACACCTTATAGAGCTTCCTCTCAACACCTGACAGTCACCATAAACCCTAAAAAAAAATGAAAGTAAGAGAAATACATGAAAATGAGTTCTTTTCATGCTATCGTGGTGCTAAACACATTCAAATAGTTGGAGATGGAGTTATTGGAATAGGTGGCTTCAACTCAAGAGGGAAGAGGTGAATTGATTCTTACAAAAAAGTCTTCCTTAATTTTCGAAAAATTGTTTTCTCAAATTAATATCCAAGAATAACACACACAATTATGATGAAACAAATATATAAAGAGTATAAGAGAACAATAGCATGCAAACCAAGGTTTTATTGGTGACCTACGCCCAGTTCCCATAATACGTTTCCAAGATTTATCCACTATAGTCAAGCTTCCAAGGCGCTTAAAAAACTGTTACAACCAGAGCTCTCCTTACTTGGGATACCTCACCCTTGTACAGAAGCCTCGATCAAAAACAAGGGATACCTCACCCTTGAAACACCGTTCACACGAACTGAGGGATACCTTACCCTCGAACAAGGTTTCAACAATAAGAAGGAATAAAATGAAACACTCCTCTAGTATAGATGATTACAACTTGAAGTCCTATAAGATTGATATAGTAGATAACAATTGATGGATCAAAGGTGATTTCAGATTAAGCAAAGAAGGTGTAATCGGAGAGTAGTTTCGTGCTTGCTGATCTTTATACGTATGTGTGGTGAAAACCCTTTTTAAAAGCAACTTAGAAAATATGATCGTTGGAAACGAAATAGGTAGCTAGGAAGTAATTGTGCGAAGTTGCCATATTTTTCACAATAAATAAGTAAACAATTGATTGCATAAGTTCCGTAATTATTGGCACAATTAAAAATCCAATCTTGGCCAATCTCATTCGATTTGACTTATTGGGAAAATCGAGAATCAATTTTGGGATTTAGCAAATCGATTGTTGAGATGGAAGGAAAAAAAAATAGCTTAGTCAATCGATTCTATTGGAAGGAAAATCTATTATGAAAAAACATTTTGACTATTACAGCAAAACACAAATCGAGCGAAAGGTGAGTCAAATCGATTTGTCAAAATCGATTAAAATAAATTTTGAATTCGATTTAGGCTACGTGAAGTGCATTCCAAAGAGGAAAAACGATTTGAAGAGCCTTACAAAATCGATTGCAAATAGGAAGCAAATCGATTTTGAAAATCGATTTTACACATGATCAAATCGATTAGGCGATTTAAAATATGTGCTCTTTGATTAATGATTTTCATACAAATTGATTTGATAAATTGGATAATTGATTGTAGTTTACCAAGAATGAGACTTATGAGAATTTGAATTTTTTTTATGGTAAACAACTTTTTAAATTAGGAAATGTATATTGCTTTTCATCATTAACACCCAATAAAATCAATCTTTTGCAAAAGTATCTAAGACCTAATAATTTACCCATTTGATCATTTAGTCTTGATACTTGAAATTCTGGTACTCCATAATAATTTGAACTTTTGCGCTTTATACCTGCATGTTGTACGAAACATCTTTTTGCCTTTTATTAGTGTTTGTCATTCATCAAAATATATAAGTAGGTAATCACAAGAGTTCCTTCATAAGATAGGTTTTCGTGGCGAGCTTTGGTTTTCGGGGTGAATGAGAGCATGGTAACAGAGAAAGTGTTTTAATTTTAAAACTAGGGAACAGATAGTATTTTCTTTATTAAGCACTATTAAAAATAACCTTTAATAGCGCTTCGTCAAGGAAACGTTGTCATATCTAATATCTTTAATAGTGCATGTCCAAGGAAACACTATTAACGTATATATCTTTAATAGCGTTTCATCAAGAAAATGTTATTATATATTTGCATAGTATTTTTTAAAGAAATAATAATAAAAAATGTATCCTTTAATAGCGCGTTCTTGAATAAGCGCTATCTAAACGCTTTTTTTTTTTTAATATTTTGCTTTGCTTTCAATTTCTAATTCAAGCGGAACATTCTGTTCATAACAAAGTTATAATTTTTCCAAGTGGGTACTTTTTTCTATGTTACATTGTCAGATTATAGTGCGTTGATTAAGTTTAGCAATTCATTTGCAACGTTAAATAAAAGCGAATTCAAAGAACTTAATTTCTATTTTATTTCTTATGTTTCAAATTCATACATACATGGTGTTTGATTTTACATTGACAATCAAAAATTGAATACATTGTTGCGTACAGAGATAATAAAAAATTGAATACATTGTTACAGAAACATTGACTTGCTCAAAGTTCTTTTCTGCAGTGTGTGATGCAACATGCTGACACTGCAGAACATATCATAAACAAAAGGTCGCTTAATGGGAAAAGAATCAAGTGTTGGCACTTCAATGGGTTGATTCTTTCTGCAGCTATCAGCAATTTGAAGCAGTACTTGTGTTGTTAACGTTGGATGCCCAAGCAGTACAACAGTCTTTGAGAGTACAACTATCATATTTTCAAAGGATGCCAAAAAGAACAAAAACATCAGTGGTTCAATAGTATCTTCATTTCTTTGAAAAGGATCAGAGCCAGCATTGCAGCCATGAACATCCATTTCATTCAACTCTTTTAGCTCTTGAGGATCAGTCTTAGGCATACGCACTCATCAAAGGCTTTACATCATTCTCCAACTTGAGAACTTTTTCATTCAATTACCAAAATTTCTTCTCTTTAGACTCCATTTACGCCACACGCCTTTGTTTTTCATTCAACAATCTAGTGTTCTCAACCCTCAACTCATCAATGGCACTCTTGTCATTTTCTTCCAAATTCTTGTTCAATGCTATAAAACCTATCTGTGACGCCTGATGCTAATGAGGGCAGGGAGTGATCATCAGTGCATGAGGCACGGACAAGGAGTGGCTCCTGGAAGGCTTCAAGGCAAAGGGACACACGAATGAACCGAATTCACATTGGAATGAGAAGGATCTTAAGGTTGTACATTATGGGACTGTACAGCTGAGGGAATGCTTATAGGAATTCATTGGTACTACCTATACCAACAAGATGCATCTTCTTTTCGGGACCCTAGAACATAAGAACTTCATAGTTAAGCTTGCTTGACTTGGAGCATTTGTGGGATGGGTGACCTTCTAGGAAGTTTTCCAGAAAGCTTGTGAGTGAGGGAGGACAAAGCACGCTGAAAAAACACGTGTTGGTTTGTGGAGACAGTTGGAAATGCTGAAAGCAGTCTGGGCTGTTACATATGGTATCAGAGCGGACCTCTCTCAGTATGATGTGGTTCAGGGACGAACCAGGCGGAAGTCGGTAGGCATGTGATGCCTGAGGCTGACGAGGGTGGGGAGTAATCGTCGGTGCATGAGGCACGGACAAGGAGAAACTCCTGGAAGGCTACAAGGCAAAGGGACACACGAATGAACCGAATTCACATCGGATTGAGAGGGATCTTAAGGTTGTACATATATGGGACTGTACAGTTGAGGAAATGCTTATAAATATTGATTGGTACTACCTATACCAACAAGATGCATCTTCTTTTCAGAAGCCTAGAACATAAGAATTTCATAGTTAACCGAGCTTGACTTGGAGCACTTGTGGGATGGGTGACCTTCTGGGAAGTTTCCCAGAAAGCGCGTGAGTGAGGACAAAGCACGCTAAAAGGACTCGTGTTGGTTTGTGGGGACACTCGACAATCCTAAAAGCAATCTGGGCCATTACACTATAAGCTTGAAGCGTTGGGAGAACTCTCCGGTTAATGGTCTGAGACATTGAGTTAATCAAAGTTCTTCCCAACACTTCCCATGAAGATATCAAAAATAAAAGACGAATTAATGCAAATGAAGTGATATATACAACACTCCATACTACTCAATGTTAGAGCATTGCAGTAGCGTTTGAGCATTCGCCTTTCATTTCTAGGACGCCTTCCTCTCCAATGAGAGACGTTAGCATTTTCACATCTTTTTTGTCGTATGTTATGACATTTAGGAGGGATTCCCTTATTCTGAACATTAATCATGACATACGAAAAAAAGATATGGGACTGTCGGCCTCTTTTGTGCTCCATAAATGTGGCTCATAAGTCATAAGAGAGTTCCACATGAAATGAAGAATACAAAGAAGAAGGGGAGTTTATAAAATTTGTGTGAAAAATAAGAACACAAAGGAAAGTTATTTATAGGAGAGTTTGGTTCAATAGATCAGTATGTTGGTTCAACAGATTTTAAGACAAAATTGATTATATATGGACAGTTTTCTATGTATTGAAGGTTGAATATCGGGTTATCTGTGCAGAGTTTTATTTTACGTTCATGAACTGTGTCAACTAACGTGCAGAGAGTTTGTTCATGTAGATGGTTTTGTTTTTAATAAAGGGGTAAGATAACGTTTCCTCAAGCAGACGCTATTATAAGAACTATTTTAATAGTGCTTGTCCGAAGAAACGCTAGTAAAGCTCTGAATTTAAATAGTGTTTCTCCATAAACGCACTAGCTATTAAAGTGTGAGCGCATTGTCTTCAAAAGTGGGATGGAGTAAACATAGTGTTTCTTTAGTAACCTATTAAAGGTGTATCATTTAATTGTGTTTCTTTGGTTATGCACTATTAAATACCTTCGCGCAACTCAATAGGTGTGACTCAGTTGGTTGCACAGACTGAGCTTGTGGGAGAGGACTTGGGTTCGAATCCCGCAGAACACATCCTTGAGGAGGGGCGAAGAATCTTAATTGTGACTATGCAACCGAACGGAGATTAGTCTCATAGCGGGTCTAAAAAATCTAAGCTTGTGGGGATACTTTGTGGACCCACTGGGGAGCCAAAGACCGTAATTATGGTGGGTTCCAACAAAAAAAAAATACCTTCGCGTATTTTTTTAAAGCATTTTCGCTGAAAACTGCTATAAAGTGTGTGTGTTATTAAATCCTGAATCTAGCATAGTGAAAAATCTCTTGTCTTGTATGATCTGTTGTTTTCAGCTATATTTCTTCATCCTGCTTATCAAAACTGACGTACAACGTCTCCCTTAAATCTAGGAGATAGTGGAGAATGCTCTTAACCACATAAGACTTGGTCAAAATATCCAATCTTCTTGCCAAACCATGCTTCAGTTGTCAATGACAACTTTCAAGCCCAAATAATGTTCAACCGAATTTGCATCAGCTAATCACCAATTTGACAGACCTTCATTGACTCATTACTTTTATCGACTAATTATACTACTGACTAAATATTCTGACTAACTTCTGATCAGCTAACATTAGATCGACAATTTCCTCATAAGATATTTTTGGTGTAACACAAGGCAATGAATTAAAAATACATCAATTTTGTTATTTGAATACTCAATATTCGAGTAATATATTTTCTTATATTTATATATGATATTTTTATTTGATATTAAAATATATGATACCTTAATACTTATATTCATGATTCACATTAATATTAATATAATATAGTATTTATATATAGTGCCATAACCAATGATAAAAATATAAATATTTTAAACCAAAGTATACTCCTCTTGTTCGGCAATTTTGCTGCACTTGAAGTTCTTCTATGTCAAAACCCTAGTTGGATATTTGCTTCTCGACAAACGATTATATGCATTTTAGATGAACTGACCCTTCACATATCTCTAGGAAATTTCCTCAAATTCTAGTTCTTTACTAATACTTTGTTTGGTTTGAGTGAAAATGAGAGGAAATAAAATGGTAGGAGAGAAAATAGAATGCTTTTGTAGTTTTCTCTTGTTGGACTATGAAGAGAGAGAGAGAGAGTCCACCGAAAAAGTTTTATCTCCACTTATATGAAGAAAAGGGGAAGAATGAGATAAAGTGATGTGAAATGTCAAATTTATCCTTCATGTACCAGCAATCCCTCATCTAACGGGCATAAGTGTCTACTAAAAAAACGCATCTTCTTTCTTTCCATTTTTTTTATGTTTCTCTCATACCAAATAACCCTTAAAATTCGTTCTTTTTCCCACTCTGTTCTTTCTACGTACCCATGTTCTTTCTTTCTATCTTTTCTCTTTCCATTTTTCTCAAACCAAACAAAGCATAAATGTTTATCCTAAACATGTGAAATTATGCTAATTGTTAACATATCGTGACAAAGCTAAATCATGTCTTTTATTCACATAAACATTTGCACGTTGTTATTGAAATGAGGTTATTATTTATATTACCTACCATTGTTTTTAGATTTATAATTAAAAATTAGTTTTACTTACTACAAGAAAAACTTGCATTACCGATAGCGAGAAGCTGTTGATAAGGTCCAAAAGTGGTTCGTAATTGGTATTTTCGAAGGCTAACCAACGAATTAAAATTTGTCGGTAATTCATGCATCAGTAAAAATTACTGACAGATATTTTGAGACCGTCAGTAATTATCAACGGCTAGTACGGAATTGTCTTAGTTACTGACATAATGTCTGTTGCTAACGTACTAACTCGTTACCGACGATCTATCACCGATAAATTCAGCAGGATGTTATTGACGGACAAGTCGTCGGTAATAGTAATGGATATTACTGATGGCTTATCAATCGGTAAGTTTGGCCAACATTACCGATGGAAAGATCGTCGATAAATTTCCTTGCAAAAAGCGCGTGAACAATATTGACAGACGGCTTTAGTCGTCGGTACTTCGCGTGCGCAATCGACAAAAAACATCGTTGGTACTATGGATGGGACAGTGCCGACGACTTGACCATCGGTAAGCCATGACATTAGCGACGGTTTCTACGTCGGTATTTATCTGTGACAGTATCAATGGCTTATTCCGTCGGTATGTACCAACGGTCTTTCCCATCAAGCTGTTGGTATGCATTACCTATGAGACTTTTTCCAATGGATGTTGGACCGTCGGTTGTCCGTTGAAAATGCTCATTACCAATGACTTTAGGTTGTTTCCGAGGATTTTTGGCCGTCGGTAATAACTTTTTTTCTTGTAGTGTCCGCGTAAAAAACGCTCTAACAATATTAATAGATTTAGTGATGGTTGAGCCATAGATAACTTTACCGACACCCTCCGTCGGTAATGTATGTGCTTGTCCACCATCCACATTACCGACAGTTGTTTTGGTCGGTAGATCCGCAATTATCGACGCAGTGGAAGCCATCAATATATAATAGTCCGTTGGTAATACTTTCTTGCAGTGACCTTCAACGTTCTAATATCACTTCCACCAGGCAAGGCGAGGGAGAGAGGGAAAACAGTTTCTCACGGACCAATATTTTAATAATAGCAACAATAAACATTTGATGCCACCTGAGACGAAGATATCACATATATAATATACAATTGGAAAAACGGTGAATATATAAGGATATTCCAGGGCACAATTACTCAGTCCCTTTTTCCATAAGACTTTGTAGCTTCAATGCGTTAGATAAAGCAAGTTCAAGAAAGGCAAATATATTGGATGGTTCTATAGTTTTTTAACCTGCATATAATGAGAGTTGAGAATCTGACGTAAAGTTATTGTGATTTACTATCGATCGATCTGGTAAAGCATGGATTACTAGGTAACCACTAACCACCCATAAGAACTCGTTAGTACCTTCAACCGGCCCACCAAGTTGTTATCGTCACCACTTTATGCCGAATTTGAAGTTACAGTCACTAAATATTTCTGCATTGGCCTCTCATTTATCAACCACCATGGCTAGTACTTACGCCTCTCGTTTTATGATGTTAGCGTTACTTACCACACCTTGTTTCTTGTGCTTTGAGTTACTTACCACACCTTATCCTTGAGGGTTAGGTAATTAATTTTGATACATCTAAATTTTTACTTAATTAATTAGAATCGTTGGCATGTGCGTTTTTCCAACGAACACTGGTATCAGAGTTGATGGTTCGAGGAAATGGTCGGCTCAGAGCCATTGGTGTGACCGGGTGATTAACTCAGATGAGTATTGAAGCACAAAGAAGTTGGTGGTGGATCCATGTGTAGATCTTTGTATCGAAAAACTTCCTGACATTGTGGAAGTCAGGCGGCGTGTCCTGTTGGTTGTAGGTAACAGTGGTACAAGCACAAGTGTAGTGCCACCATTTAATACTCCTAAGTGAATATTGACATCAAAACTATGGTGGGGAACACACCTAAGTTTGTCAATTCAAAGCAAGGTCTCAAGGTATACAAGGAAAAAACGCTTGTCTTGCGAAGATAGAAAAATGAGAAGAACATTTGCTACTTAGAAGACCAAGCCATGAGAAGGGCAAGTGGTAGTAGCAAAAATAAAAGGAAGGTAAAATTCTTGAGAAGTCATAGAAATTTGAAAATTTTAATTGAGAGAGGATTTTTTGGGAAATCAATTCAAATTTCCAAATAAATGTAAATGGTGGAAAATTAAGAGGTACATTTTCAAGAGGTGGAAGGATGTATCTTGACTCTTGGAGAACTCCACTATCATGAAGTGAAGCTACTTGGAAATATGAGATAATTAATACTCAATCATGAATGAAAGCTACTTTCTTCTCCTATAAATAGGGAGGCTGGTGAAGAGTTGAAGTTGAAGTATCCCCAACCTTGAGTGATTATGTGGAGAGTTGAGGTATCCCCAACCAAGTCCCAGAGAGAGGAGAGTGTGGGGGATCATTCCTTGTAACTCTTGAGTTCATATTATAGGGTGATATACAAATTGGGGTGGGTTAAAAATTCTTGTAATCTTATTTGTGATAGTGAATATATTTGTTGAGGTGTTTTCATGAACGTAGACAAGAGGTGTCAAATCACGTTAATTCTTGTTGTGCTCTTCTACTATTCTTTTTGTAGCGTTCATGTGTTCCATTAAAGATCATTGGACGTGTGGATAAATCCGTTGGCGTGTGCGGTTTTTCCCAAATAGTTTATAATACATCTCTTAGTAAACGTCATATAATATGCACACAAAAAAATATTTCTTTTCGAATCTCGGCAAGTCTATATAAAATTGTAACCACATGGGTGTTCACACTTATAATTTATCATAATAATAAAATGATACGTACCAAATCAGAATAAATGATTGGCCATGTGATTGGGTATATGAGCAAAAAGTTACTAACTAATTGGGCGAAAATGGCAGACATGTGAGCTGAGATTATCCACACACGCCACCCATAGGAAGGAGAGAGGCGACATCCCCAGAATCAAGTTTGTCCCTTGAATAAACAAATCAAACAAAACCAATATATTAAAAGAAAGATAAAATAATTTCTTTTTGGTAATGTAAAATCAATTATTCTTAGTTGAGCTGAGGCATCTTATCCCAAATATAATGATTAAATAGAACAACTAATTTTTACTAGTTCTTTATAAGATTGATCTTGAGAAAGTATATTAGCATGTGGATTGAGATCTGTTAAAAAAAATTTTTCATTTTTTTGTTGTAAATTTTAGTTTTTTAAAACTTGATTGCAGATATGATTATGTTTTGAGTTGTCTTCTAATCTCACTTTTTCCTGGAATATAAATAAGTAATATAGTTTTGCCTTTACTAAAAGCTTAGGCTATGTTTGTTTTAAAGAAGGGAAGAAGGGGAGAGGAATTTTAGTGGAGGGGAAAGGAGAGTAGAGATTTTAATTAATTATTGTATTTGGTTGAGAGGAGGGGAAAGATTCTAATAGAGGAGAGGAAAAATAACACTCCTCATGTTTGGTTCACAAGAGAAAGGGAGAGATTTTAAAACTAATTTACTTTAATACTCTTATAATTTTAGAATTAAATAATATAAGAATGGATATTTTAATCAATGTATTAAAAATATTTTCAACTCTCTCTCCTCCCCTCCAAAGCCCTCTAATATTGGATGGGAGCAAAAATTGGGTGACGAGAGATTTTGCTCCCTTACATTTCCTTCCCCTCCAAAAAAATGAACTAAACAAGAAAAGTTTCTAAAAATCCTTCCCCTCCTCTCCATTTCCCCCAAACGAAACACTATACATATCCCATTTCCCCATATGTGAAATCAAAACGGGTAGTTATTGCTCTTATTACCTTTAGATGTTGTTTACCCCAAAGTATATGAGTTTAACCCTAAATTTTAATTAATAGTTGTTCTGTTTATTTTGGTCCAATTTACTGTTTTTTAGATTAATCTAATTTCATTCTTTATATTTTTGTTCTCTTCTAATCTAAATCCCGAGAATGAGCTCAAAACCTTACTCTCGGGTATGTGTTACTGAATATCTTTTTTCTTGTCCCCTCTGGCGACCCGGGGTCGCTCTCTTTATAGGCCCCCCATACGCTCCCTCCATTAAAGGCCCTTTATGGGTGACAGCCTGCCCTGCCGTGTTTGTCTCCTCCTTCAGCCGTTTTCGCTCCGCATAGGGCGCGATCTGTCCCCAATCCCGAGTATCCCGGGATTGGTATAGCAGGGGGAATATTCCTTTTGCTAGGTTTAGGATGACCATCGAGGAGGCCTAGCTGGATTTGGGCCCAACTGTTGTTTTCATGAGTGGGTTGAGGTTCCCATTAGATTCTGATGGGATTATACTCGGCCCATGTAGGAACAATTTTCATTTCAGGGAAGTAAAAAAAGCGAGGTTTAAAGCATGAAGATTGAAGAAATGAGAAGAAATGACAGGAGAAGCCACTATATAACAAGTGTTGGGTGTTAGCTTCCCAACAGTGGGAGCTGATAAAGGAATTCTAAATCTGCTCATCAAGTATTCAACGATGAGCACTACCCACCACCGAGTGCCCATATATGTGTGACACCCCCTTCTTGTGACATCACATGGTAACCCGTTGCGAAAACTATAAACTTTTTATTTTTTTTGAAAAACACTCACTTGAGTGGTTATAGAAATCTGATACCAAAAGCAAAACAGAACAATCATATAAAACAATTTGTCATTCATCCTCTGTAATAATAACTCAACTTCACCATAAGGCATACATCATTTTCCCAATCTTTTCATACGCCATAAGTACATCAAAAATCCTAAGAGCTGGTCTAATACAGGAACATCTAAAGATGATAGAGTATACAACCTAGCATACTTCAAACCCATGAGACTAAGCCTCGTCGTCGCTAGTCCACTCGTCTTTGTCGTTGACGTAAAGAGACTCCAACTTCGGTGTCCCGAAGCGACCCAAAGATCCACTGAAATGCATCTGTACATGTATCCAAAAACACAACAGGGTGTCCAATATGTACAGGCAAGGGTGAGATACCAACATATGGATTCAAACACGATAACTACATGCATTACACATCAACAGCACATGAGCATATACAATTATTACGTATAAGATTCTACTGGATAAACAATTAGTATATCATAGGGTCTCATACCCGACAGTCATCTTCATTTATAAAAATGCATGACACTCCAATATTCATCATCTAATTCTTTACTTAATCTACGGAGAATTTCAACATCGTTGTGTAAAAACTGAGCTGATCAGGCTCAAGGTACATTGGCCCAAGGCAACAATGACCAGAACCTAAGTGCTTATTCGGAAGTACATGAACACCATGAGGTCGCGTTTACATGGAATTACATTCAACGGTACTTGATAAATTGTAAATGGTCATTCTCTATTGTCCAACTCCAAGCACAATATTTATCATTCGTATGTACACCATTGTCCATTAAGGCACAATGTTACACAATGACTTAAAGTCATCACAGGGTTCCCTACCATCAAGGTCCCCCAATCCAAATGGCACGTTTGCCTAAAAACAAATGCATGAGAAAAACGTTTCAAGTCTTGCCACTTTTCTTTGTGTTCATTCTTTCGTTGTCGTAGCTCAAAGCTCCCGAATATTCACAATTTACACTGTTTTAAAACTTTTCATCGTTAGCACAGGACAAAACGTCCGAGTGCTCAATCGCGAAACTCTAGACCGATGCACCAGCCCAAGTTCCATGGTAATAGAAAACATCATTCACCTTTAATCACATTTCCTCATAACAAGAGGACGTTTCCTCATAACAAAAGGACACACAGTCTACAGGACACGCAGTCCATAACATCGTTGCACGGCTTCTTGTGCTATTTTAACAGAACACTAGTATCCCAACGTCTCGTATACTAGGTTCACATTTTTCACTGTTTTTCGTTCTGTGAAACACAAATCCAAAACAAAATCTCCACAACTCATCCAAGTTGTCGGATTTTTACACCATTGAAAAAGTCGTTTTACAGAAAACTTTTCTGTTTGGAAACTGTTTGCAAACCATTGAATTTCTGATAAAACTTACCTTTTGTTGCAAAGTCCCTTCCAAAAACTATTTTTGAAAGGAAACAGCTGAGACAAAAAACGTCATCCCAAAACAGCATTACTGTTTTTCGAAAACGTCTTCCGTAAATCTTTTCGGAATTAAAACGTCGTTTAGCGTTAAAAACAACGTAAGTTCCAAAAACTGGACTTTTTCCTTTTAATGTTACTTTTTCCACATAAGGATCAATTTATTGTTAAAAACCAACTTTTCCTACTAACTTCATAAATTACTTTTGGATCCTCTTTTTCTTTAGAAAAACATAGCGTCGTTGAAAATCCCCAACGTTATCCCAAATAAATCTTTGGCATTTACTACAAAGTTTTTTAAGGCTTTTATCCCCGTTAATTAATTGAGCATTGACCACTGTCAGGCTTCTCAACCAACAATCAACATCAAAATATTGATATACCAATGTTATAGCAGATAATACAGTTTATAACATGCATTAAAATATTATAACATATATTAGCAGATAATTCAATCAAGAATCAATAATCATCATAGTAGATAAACAATAGCTGAAACAAATCAACCAATCACCACACAGCTCAAATAAATATATATAGACCACTACAGACAACACATAGTTATCGAGAGATTCCCTTAGGCAATTCTCCCCATACCTCTTGAAGTTCCCGGTAAGCGCAAAGTTGTCCGATCAATCCGGAAGTCGCTCGGTTTCTCGTCCGATTACTCGTCGGCAACTACACACAATCAATCAATCAATACAACAACTTTAAATCATAAAATTTTCTACTAATTCCCCCTCCTAGCTTCGGCCATGTGTAAGGAAATATGGCTAGGGAGTTCCAAAAATTCCTATCTCTTGGATTCCATCCTTACTAGGTGTGATAAGACTAGATCAAAGTCTATTACACCAAAACTTGAACCAAAACTCCCTCCACTCACCAATGAGGGTTTCGGCCCCCTTTTTCCCAATTGAGCTAGAGAGCTCTTTTGGTTTTCAACTCTTGGATTAGGATAGACAATCATGAACTATGTTCAAAGAAATTGATTTGGTATTAAAAGGATTTTTCAATAATTTCTTATAGATTTTTGAAGTTCGAAGTTCAAAACAAAACCTCCATGAAAATTGAGATTTTAGAGGAGAGAAAGGAGAGATTGAGAGAGATAGAGAAGGATGGATACCTCCTAAGTGATTCTCCTTCAAAGATCGATGAGTTTTGGTGAAAAAGCTTGAAGAAAAAGAAAGAAAAGAGAGAAAATGAAGATGAGGTTGATGATGAGGGTGTGGGTCAAGTAGTGTGGGTGAGGATGAGTGAAAAGGTGAGATATTTTACTTAAGGTAACTTAAGAATTAAGAAAAGGGTAAAATGGCAATCGTGTAATTAAATGCAAGGGTATTTTGGTAATTTCACTCAAAGTCCTGTAAATATCTAGATATTTTTTTTGATGTAATGATGTTGATGATAAGGTGATGTGACTTCAACCTTATCCGTAGCGGGTCCCGGTCAATTCGATATTCAGCTCCGTTGTCCACCCGATTTAGGTTTTCGCTCAAGAAAGTCGTGAGAACTTATTTATTTTGAATTTTTTTCAAAATCCCCGATATGATTCGCAATTTTATTTAAAACTTAACTATTTCATTCACGAGTCAAAATTAGGTCGTCTGAGCAGTAAAATCATACTATCAGTGTAAAACGCAAACCGAGCTCCGTCTGAGTTTTCGACCAAAATTTAACCATAACTTCCTACGATAGCGTAGAGCGTGACTACGGTCTCGGATTATTTTATTTCACTCTCTAAACCCTCCAATAAAATACAAACGAATAAATACTGTTTAATTAAAACAGAAAGCTCGAAAGTTTGAAAAATCGGGGTGTTATAGTATGTGCTTAGAAAATGGCGCTATGACTAAGCTAGTGCTAGGCATTGGCTAAAGGGTGCTAGGCATTGGCTAAAGGATGCTAGGCATTGGCGAGAGGGTGCTTACTAGCATGAATTATGCATTTTCCTAATTGTACATGTCTCTTTTGTCAGCCTCCACTGTAAAGAACCTTCATTACGGGTCTGGCCATCTCTTGATCCAGGATTCTTTTATTCTGAATCCCCCAGTGCGAGTTACTCTGCAAATAGTTTCTACAACCACCTATGTTACTTCCACCTGAAGGTAGCTTTTTTTAACCTAATTGGGCAACTCGTAGGATTTGTGGAAGAAAAAAAGATAGTTTTGCTCCTTCTTCTTCATATCTTCATGAAGTTTCGCTATCTTTTTCTTTTTCTTCTCTTGTTTTTAGGATTTTTAGCATAACTATATAAACTCCTTTTAGTTAGGGTGATGGTGTAATTTGATTATGATGATGTTTTACCTTTGATCAAATTATTTTATGAACAATTTATTTGTTCAATAGTAATTGCTATACTTACTTTTGGATGCTTGATCACCATTGGTTTATTTTATTAGTTCATATTTATGTTAGGGATAATGAAATATGGGCGAGCTTCTTGCTATTAATGCCATTAATTGAGTTCAATTATGAATATATAGTTTAATTTATGTGGTCTTGACATAAATTCATAGAGGATCATCATTTTTCTGTGTTAACATGTGCATAGAAATTAGGCTTGTTAATATAGGGTTAGATAAGGTTGTTTCAACGGGGAATTGAGTTTCAACTAATTAAGAGAATTAGACCTTTGACAAGGACATTGAAATTAGGAAAATAAATACTTGGTTAATTCAGAGGGTGTTTTGTCTCTGAATTACCCAGATTTATAACCAGATTAAATAAGAACCCTAACACTTTTACCTATTTGAAAAACATTAAATACCATAGTTTCTCTTTCTTGTCTTTTGATCTAGCTCACTTTCCTTATTTTTAATAGTTTTTTAAATGCCTTGCATTTTCACTACAACAACATTTTGTATTACCAACAGATTATTACTGACGGCTGCGATTTTATCGGTAATTCCTGATTTATTAACGGAAATGACTGTTGATAATGAGGATATTGGAAAACAATACAAATTATTGACATAATAGTCGTCGATAAAATTACCGACGGTAAATCTGTCATTATGTTTTGCTCGCATTTGTATGAATTTATGCACACGAATTTACCGATCGAATAGTTGTCGGTAATTTTATCAACAATTGTTCATCGGTAATTTGGATGAGATTTGCGAATAGATAAGCCTTTGGTAACATTCATTGACATTACCGACGACCTATCCATCGGTAAGTTCAACAATCAACATTAATTGTTTTATGTGTTTTTAAATTACTGACGGCTTGACTGTCGATAATTCCACGTTCATGATTTATTGATGGTTTTACCATTGGTATGTTATAATTTAGTGAACGCATGAGCCACCTCCCCCTTCACTTTTCACTTTCCTTCTCTACCCTCCCTTTCATCTCCCACTATTGAAACGTGCGACAACCTCTCCTCTTCTCGATCCCTCGATGTTTCAATCGTTGTCATGACCCCTCTCCTCCTTTACAATTGTGACCCCTTATCTTCGTAGCCTTCACACGATCCACACTGATGAGGTAACCTTAATTGTTTCCATCTTTTTGTTCTCTGATTTAAATTTCTTAGTAATTGAAAAAATTAAATTGTGTTGTGTGTTAATTTTGAAACCTTTTCTTTCAATTGATAAGTCGGAAAAATCTTTATAAGTCCTATTGATGAGGTTATTTTTTTTTTTTTCCCAATTTTACAATTTTTTTGGTTGGGTCTTTTAGGTTTATGATGTATAACTATCTTACTGCACCATGTGATCTACTTGGGATGAAGACCATCTCTTTATGCTATCAATTCTTTTTCTCCTTTTAAGAATTCATGCTGCATAGTCTACATTAGTATTTGGACTTTGGATTTCTCAAATTATTTGGGCCACTTGGGCTTTGGTTGGCTGTTGGGTGGATGACCCAACTTTGGTAGTTTTCTGGGTGGATGACCCAGATTGGGTGGATGACCCGGATGATTTGGACGCAACTTGGCGTTTTTGCTTTGCTAGTCCAGCAAGGACTAATGGGCCTTTGGCCTTTGTGGATGAGGAGGCCTTTTCTTTGGCCTTTGGAGCCTTCCCCTTTGCAGAGGAAGAGGAGGTATCTGGCATTTCTGCCTCTGTTGGCTGGCTACTTTCCTTGTAAATATTCACGAGTAAGGTAGTCAGGTAGAGAATTGGAAGAGCCTTTGATAAATTCAATGTCAAAATCAAAAGCACTTAAAATTGCTTGCCATCTAGCAAAAATTTGTTTTGATGCAAGATTTTTAACGTCTTTTTGCAAAATATCTTTTGCAGCTTTGCAATCTACTCTAACCAAAAATCTTTGATTAAGTAAATCTGATTGAAATTTTGAGATGCACAAAACAATTGCTAAAATTTCTTTTTTAACAGTTGAATAATTTAATTGTGCAGAATTCCAGTGTTTAGAAGTATATGCAATGATATGTTCTTTTTCTGAAATTCTTTGTTTCAAAATTCCACCATAACCAATGTCTGAGGCATCAGTTTCAACAATTTTGGAGGCGGAAGGATTGGGAAAATAAAGGCATGGAAGATCCTTTACCCGAGCTTTGATTGTTTGGGCAACATGAGTGTGTTTATCTGTCCAAGGAGGAGGAGTTTTCTTAAGCCTATCATGTAAAGGCTTAATTAAGGTACTGAGATTGGGGATAAAATCCTTTACATAGTTGAGACATCCTAAAAATCTCTGTAGTTGGGTTTTATCTATTATTTGATTGGGAAAATTATCCGCGAACTCTATAGCTCTATGGATAGGAGTTATTGTTCTTTGATAAATTGTATGACCAAGAAACCTAACACTTGTTTGAAATAATTTGATTTTAGGTTTGGACACAGCTAAGCCATTTCTTTTAATGATTCCTATAAAAATCCTAAGATGCTTGAAATGCTGGTCAATGGATTGAGAAAAGACTAAAACGTCGTCAATGTAGACAATGGTAAAGTTTGAATAAGGATTAAAAATGTCATTCATAATCTTTTGGAATTCTGAAGGAGCATTTTTAAGTCCAAAGGGCATTACATTCCATTCGTATTGCCCAAACGGTACAGTGAAGGCTGTCTTGTAACGATCACTTTCTTTAATTTCAATTTGGTAATAACCAAATTTCATGTCAAATTTGGAAAATAGTTTTGCATTGTGTAAGCGACTAAGTAAATCCTTTTTATTTGGAATTGGATACCTAATCCACTTAAGCGCTTGATTGAGAGGTTTGTAATTTGAACTAAGCGAGGAGTTCCACGCTCAATTTCAGCATTTTTATTAACATAAAAAGCTGCGCAAGACCATGGGGATTTGCTTGGGCGAATTAATCCCTTTTGTAAGAGATCATTAATCTCTTTTTGACAATATTGGAGTAATTCTTGATTCATTTGAATTGGTCTAGCTTTCGTAGGGATTTGCCTATCAGTGAAACCTTGTTCATAAGGCAAATCAACTACATGTTTCTTTCTGTCCCAAAATGCATTTGGCACATCAGAATAGATTGAATTGTGAATTTCATCAAGAAGATCTTGGATCCTCTTTTTGATATCAGGTTGATTGAGTTTTAAGTCAATATTTTTAAAAGACACTTCTTCTTTTAAGAAATTGACTTGATTTTGTTTATGGTGAAGAAAGTTTAAGTTTCTTACCAAAGGTTTGCGTATGAAGGAGAAGATTATCTTTCTACCCAGATGTTGAGTAGAAATTCCTTCATTGGTGATTGTTAGGGGGAAAAGGGATCTTATGAACGGTGTTCCTAAAATCACTTCATTTTTGAGGTCTATAACAAGTAAAAACAGGGTTTCTACTTTAAGACCATGATTTTCAATTATGGCTTTGGATAATTTATAATTGATCCTAAGTTTTGAGCCATTAGCTGTACTTAGTCTTTCGGATGTTTTTTCAAAATATTTAGTAGGAATTAATCCTTCTAAAATACAGTTTGAATCAGCACCAGTGTCAAATAGCGATGTAGTATTAAGAATAAAATCATCGATGATAATTCTAATCTTAATATAGAATTTTTGAATTCTTAATTGGTTAATAAGATTCAAAAACTCTTGATCTTTGTCAGTGTTAATTTCTTCATTCTCTAAATGATAACTAACACTTTTATCGTAATTGGGTTGAGCTTGTTCATCATCTGAAGGAGGTGCTGATGATTGATTGTCAAGTTGAGATAAAATAAGCTTATGAACAGCTTGTTCTTGTTTTATCTCTTTGATTTCGTGTTTGAGATTCTTGATCTCTTCCTGGAGATCTTGAATTGTGACATGTTTTTGTTGTTTGGAATCCAAACGTTTGAGAATTTGTTTGAAATCAAATTGATCTTTGATGATGGCTTTTCCTTTAGTCTTAGGTTCTGGTCTCATAGAAGCAGAGAACCTTTCAAAGTATCTTTTCCTTTCATCTTGGTCAGGAATGACATTAATGACTTCAAAAAGGAGATCTTGATCCTTAGTTAAGACATTAATTTCGTTAGAAGACTCAGAAGCTTGGCTTCCGATATCATCTTCTAAAATTTGATTGAGATTTTCAGAAGAATCACCGTTTGATCCATCTGAATCATCCGATTCTAGTAAAAGATTGTTCAGTTGTTCTTCAACTGTTGGCTCAAGATTTAAGGCTTTGATTTTCTTCTTAAGCCTACAATATTTGCTAATATGTCCTGGCTTACCACAACTATAGCAAATGGTTGATTTCTTTGGGATTGCAATGTCAATTGCAGGTTTGGATTTAAACTCCTGTTTGAGTTTTCTTGGAGGGGTATTCTTTTTGTACCTAGTATACTTGGTATACTTTGGCTTATGAACTTTGTTGGTGTGATGAGATTGATGGTGTTTGTGGGAGGATTTTGGTTTATCTTTTGGACAAGGGGGCATCCCGAATTGTTGGCAGAATGATCCTAAATCCTTCTTTGCTGCCTTTTCCTTTTGGAATTGATTACGGCCTCTATCCTCTTGACAAAGTCATGTGCCAATTTTCTGGATAACTACAATGAGTTGTCCATAGGTTAATTTGTCATAAGGGATTTTACCCTCAGGGGCATGAGCCGCAAGCTCATCCCTAACAATGTCTCCTAAAGCAGTAGGAAGACCTGTTACAAATTTTTCTTTCCAGAGACGATCCTGACAATCTTCTCTAGTGTAAACCCTAGTTAGGAAGGTATCTGTATACCACCTAAAATCGGATAAGGATCTACATTTAAGATTGGCTAAAAGATCAGCAGTTTTGTTTTTCCATGCAGAGGTATTTCCAATAAAATGTTCCACAATGGAAAAGATTACTGTGTTTACAGCATTAGGTATGAATTCACCATCACTTGTGATTGGTGTTCCATCAGCTTCAGTTTTGATAGCAGTAGAGACTTCTTCTTTCTGCTCATCAGTGAAAGAATGATCCCACCATCCTTTCAATTGGCCAGTAAATCCTGCCACGAGGATATTACAGATTACTTCCTCAGAAGCATCATTGGCAGCTTGATAAGCTGTGGCCATCATTATCATATGTTGCAATGTGGTCATAATTTGATATTCTGGTAAACCATCTATGTTCCATTCATAGATGTTTGCATTAAAGCTTTTGAATGTTGGGGGTTTTTCTTCTAAGAGCAAATCTGGGGGAGTTGCTCTAGGGTAACAAAGCTTTGTAGATTTCTTCCAAGGTTTGGAGAAAACTGGATTGATATTGAAAGGGGGTTCATCTCTTGTTTTAGATGAAGAAGCCACAGACTCCCGATCTGAGCTAGTTTCATCAATTACATTGATGGTTGGACCAGTTGGGCCTTTGCTTCGTAGCCCGTATGGGTTTTGGGTTTGTTGACCAGAATTTTGTGGAGAATCTGGTACCAAAATATTTTGTAGTCCCTGATCAACCTTTTTGATAGGGTCTACTTTGGGTTCAGATTTGGGTTCATGTTTGACTTCTGGCTCACGAAGAAGTTTGAGACTTTCTTTAAACTTCCTAGTAACCTTGAAGGGTTTGAATATGGGTTTATCTAAGGGTTTTTCTACTTCAATTTTGGTTCCCGAAGAGGATGGTAAAGTAGAAATGTCAGATTTAACCCTAGTACCTAATACTTGAAGATACTTGTTGGTATAATTAGCTTGTTCCATCAATTTTTTGATGTCATGAGGTGAAACTGGTTCACTGACATCCTTAGTTTTGAATGGTGCAGCTATGATTGGAATTGTTTCATCCTTAGGATCCTGGATCCCTGGGAGTTGGAAAGCTGAATTAGGGGGTAGTTCCGCTTTAACTAACCCACCATTTTTCAAATGCCAAACCGTAATGGCATTTGTTGACTTATCCTCAGTCAAGGTGATTTTCCAAGGATAATCAATATTATGTTTGACCAGATAAACATGAAACCAGTCAAAGAATTGAATGTTTTTCTTAACATTGTTAAGAAATGTGTAATATTCATCTTGAATATTTTTTCTTTGTATTCCCTTATAATGTTCAAAGAACCACTCTCGTTGAGGTTTCCATTCCTCAGAGTAAAAGTTCTTTCTTAGGGATTCCTTATCAAAATGGGTCTACTTAATCATTCAATTCTTGACTTTTATCTTTGTGTTAACTAGTATTACACATTTACTGTTCACCATCTTGATACAAGGTTGAGTAGACTTAATGGGTCAAGGCTAGCATGAAGTACCTTGGCATATAGTACATGGATGAAATACTATTTTTAACCATTAGATTTATTATTAAATTAATCAACAGTCCATATTTGATGGTCCAAAAAAATTCAACTTTTACCTCATAATACAGGTAACCAAAAAAAGAAAATGGCAATTTTCCCCCACCTAATTCCACCATCTAACAGACCATCCACCTACTGTACCAGATCCCACTGTCCACCGGCCTCAACCCCGCTCCCATCCCTTTGTGATTCTTACTCCCACCACAAATTGAAGTGGCAAAAATCAATTTCTAGCATTTTTCCATAAAACCCAGCCATACCTCAACATCATTGAGGAAACTAAATTTCCAGCCATGAAGATGAGCTCGAACAACAATATCCATGTCCTCAACAGTGGTCCTCTCCAACCATCCACCAGCATCCTCTAGAGCCTCTATTCGCCACAGTTCGACCGTTCCATTGAACCCAAAGAAATTAACGAAAACCCCATTCACTTATTGTTCTGCCTCAAAATGGAATGCCAAATTAATGTTCCACAGCCTTGTTAGCAAGTTCTCATCCTTGTTCGCAAAGGACCACCTTGCAAGTTCTCATTTTCCCCTAAAACCCAAGCACACCTTGCTTGTTCTCATCCTTGTTCTTGAACAAAGGACAACAACGACGTTGAATGAATGATAAATCACCTTGAAATGAGGAATCGTTCTTATAAGGAAATATAGGGTAGGTTGAAAATCAACATAAAAATTGCAACAAACTCGGAGTCATTAAAGGAATGGTGCAGTTGTTGGGTTCTTATGGAGCTGATGGAGGTTGAGTGGTGGTGGTGGCCGGTTGAGTGGTGACGGTGAAGGATTGGGTAAAATGTAATTTGCAAATAAAAAATATTATAAAAATTAATATTTTATCGAAAATGATAGGTCATTCAAGTTAAAAATAGTGCTTCATCTATGTATCATATGCCAAGGTACTTCATGCTAGCCTTTTCGCACTAAATGGATAAAGGTACATATGTTATGTGTATGTTAGCAATGTAAAATGTTACTTTATGGGATTAATTTGAACTCCCCCACCCCAAACACACACACAAAAGAAAAGAAAAAGCTTATCTTGGACGCCTTTAAAGGTGTTGTATTAGGACCGTTGTATAGATTCCAATATTTTAATTAGTTTAATACCTTGCCAATAGTCTGAGTGGAATGTATTAGAAAGGGTTAAACTAATTATTTGATTCCTACTAACCATTTGATCCCTATACGTGACAGTGATTTTGAATTTAGTTCCTATACGTGAAAATTTTTGAAACCGATCACAATTTGTACAATTATTTTTAATTAATTTGGTCATCGTCGTTTATTAGTGTTATAACGTTGTTTGTTGAAGTTAAAGTATAGGGACCAAATTCAAAATGATTATCACATGTAGGACTGAATTCAAATTTTTTGGGTCCCTATATGTGATAATCATTTTCAATTTGGTCTATATATGTGATAATCATTTTGAATTTGATACTTATATTTTAACTAAATAAACGGCGTTATAACACCAATAAACGATGATGATCAAATTAAAAATAATTGTACATATAAAGATCATTCTCAAAAAATTTCACGTATAGGTACGAAATTCAAAATCAGAGTCACGTATAAAAACCAAATGATTAATTTAACCGATTAAAAAAAGAAAGAAAGAAAATCGGAGAAGTGATTACAGAGGGATTGCACGAGGGTTAGTACCTTGATGGAGTTTTGATAGACTCTTCAAGGCTATGGGAAAGCTTAAGGCTACAATCTTTCTAGTTTGTTTCATAAAAAAATTACTGCTCAACAAAACAAATAAAGAAGACAACTAATCATAAACAAAAATAGAGTATAATTCACAATAATAATAATAATAATAATAATAATAATAATAAGTAATTAACTTAAATTAAATTAAATTAAAAATATATAAAAAAGAGTATACCACGATAACAACATATAGCCATATGCCATATGTAAGCAAAAATGAACTTGTAATCAGAAAAAACACCCATATAGAATACTACTTGAATAAATAATTTTTTTGTTATTGGTTCCCTTTGTCTTGATAATTCAAAAATGCTTAGGAAAGCTTTTAAAATAATTAATTACGGGTTTGTTTGTCAACTTTATTAGTCTCTTTGCACTTTATGTTGCTAAAATGAGAGGATTTGAATATGAAATTTATCCTATGAATTTGAATTCTAAGTACTAAGGGTAAAATAGAGACCTCGCTCACGATTACCGACAAGGAGACTCTAGTCTTACGCAACAATCATAGGTATCTTCTAGCTGCAACAAGCGCTATGGGAAGTTGAAGGAGAAGGTCGAGCTGAGACAGCAACTCGTTGCTTGCGAGGAGGAGAATCATTGATTGAGGGAGACAATGCAGCAAGTGTTGGCGCAATAGGATGTAATGTTGTGGCCATGGGCATAAAACAGTAACAAACATTCCGCCGAAAAAGTAAAAATCCAATACCATCTAAAAATTGAAAATTCGGTACAATCTATTTTTTTTAGAATGAGGCTAACAGAAACTTGTTGAGTGTTTTATTAAAAAGGAATGGGTACATCGATGTATTTGGCAAATACATCGATGTACAGAAAAAGTTTTTGAATACATCGATGTATCTTATGAGTACATCAATGTAAAAACACCTGTTAGCCAAAAATAAATTAGCACATCGATGTACATTTTAAATACATCGATGTATAAGTATAAAAATGCGTTTTTGATGAAAAACATTTAAATACATCGATGTACTTTATTAGTACATCGACGTACATGTGGAAAAATTCGTTTTCTGCCCGTTTTGACAAGTTTTAGCTCATTACAACCTGATTAAAAACCTGGTGAACGTTTCCTTTCTTCTCCAATGGATTTTTCTGGTGTTTTGTTTCTATAAGAGGTTTTGGAAAAGGATTTGGTGGTACCAAAAATGCTATACTGACATAGTTTCTTCCAAAAGCTTTCTGAAAAATCCCCTTGTTGAGTTTCCGAGCAATATTAGTGTGAGGGTGTGTGTTGGTGGTTCTCTTCTGTGCAGGGAGAACCATATTTTCTGGTGAGGATGTTTTATCCTGGGAACGACGAGGTTGTACACTGCTGCACATTCTAGGCAGAGCCGCGAAACGTCTTTAAAGAGAGCGACCTAGTCCGCGACTCAGCCTTATTATTTTGATCGTGTTCAACCACTGCAGCAACAATTTTAAGACATTAATCTACCATGTTTTCTGAACACGATGTTGTCTCGGCTGATCTCAACAAGCCCTTTCGTTTTAAAGGTGCTCACTACAAAAGATGGAAGCAGAAGATGCTGTTCTTCTTTACTGTGCGCAAAGTAGCCTCAGTGCTCAACACCAACAAGCCAGTTCTGCCAGAGAACCCGACTGAAGAGCAATAGAAGAATATGAAGAATTGGAATGAGAATGATTTTTTATGTAAGATTTTTGTTTTAAATGGATTATCTGATGATCTTTCTGATTATTATAGTAACAATACCACTGCTAAGGAGGTTTGGAAGGTGCTACAGAAGAAGTATGACACTGAAGAGGCTTGTAACACCCCTCTCCTTCGGGTGTCACTTTCGTAACCCAAATTATCCCTTTACCCTTGTTAACAAAAAGACCTTTTCGAAAATAACTCTATAGAGTTTTTGCGAAAATCTGATACCAAAAGAAAAGTTTTAACAATCAGGGGAAACAAAATGAAACTCATCATACCTCTTAGAGGACTGGGTCAGTCAAAAGAATTCTAAGGACAACAAAGCGTACTACCGAACATAAGTCGTACCAATGAGACTGGGTCTCGTTGTCAACAATCTATACCTCTTCGTCGTCAACCTCAAGCACTCAAGCTATAGGATCCCGGAGTGACTTAGAGGACTATTGATAAACCTTTGTACATGTATCCAAAAACACAACAGGGTGTCCAACATGTATAGGCAAGGGTGAGAAACCAATATATGAATCCAAAAACGCCAACCATATACTCAAACACATACAACATATTCATATAAGCATATCTCACAAATCATCATCATGCATTATATAATACAATATATCAGGGCACCAACAGTAAAACACAAGGGCCTCGTGCCCAGCGATCAAAGTTATTTTCAAAATGTATGCATGAGCACTTCCACATATATCAATTAATGTTCAGTTCTTAATTTCCGGAAATCCCATCACCATTCAAAACGAGCTGATCAGGCTCCAAATCATTGACCCGCAGGCAACCATGATTAACAACAAAATTGGCCCAAAACATAAGTACATGACTCCCAGAAAATAGCACATGGGAGTGCATGTCAGTGGTACTTACGTTGTAATCAGTCATTCTATATTGTCCACTCGGGACACAATACGAACACACGGCACGTATGATTCCATTGTCCATCAAGGCACAATGTTACACAATGAGATTAAGTCATCCCAAGTTTCCTTGCCATCAAGGTCTCCTCATTTCACGGCACGTCTGCCAAAAATCATATGCATGAGAAAATCATTTGTTTTCGTCAGTTTATCGTTGTTGCATCATTATTTCCTTGTTGAAGCATCAACGCTATCAACCACCACAATGTTTTAGACTCTTTAAGCCTTTACAACATTTTCTCAAAAACTGGACATGCAATCCAAAACTCAAAAAGGACATGCAGTCCACACAACTCAAACCCAAAAATCCCCAACCGATGCACCAGTTTCAGATTTTGGATTTTACAGCTCAAAACATGTCCACAAGTCTACAGGACCACAAAGATTGTCCACAAGCCTACAGGACCAACACACTAACACGGATCCTTGAACCACGTGTTCTACAGAACTCTAGAATCCCGACATCGCGGTTTCTAGGCTCAAAACCAAAAACCACATTTCTCTATAAAACGCAAAAACCAAAACCCAAATCTCCGAAGCTTACACAAAGCCTTCAGGATCGGTTTTCCATAAAACAAATATCTTGTAACACCCCTCTCCTTCGGGTGTTACAATACTACCTCACTTAAAAAAATTTCGTCCTCGAAATTTCGTGACTCAACTAGACAAGATCTCTTCATCCTCAGGTTCCCCAATGTACCTCCCGTACGTACTTCTTCCTTAGGTAACACTTGTAACCTAATAACAAACTTCATACCTATTATCTGTTCGATTTACTGTTAAAAATCAAATCACTTCTCCTCAATACATACTCCTTCTCCTCAATACCTTACCTTAATCTCTCACACGTGAGAGGCATAATTAAACTTAACAACTTCTCTTTCACTGTTATTTCATTTAGGAAGTCTTCCTTCCACATTTTTAACTATTGTTATTTACATCTAGATTTAAATTACAGTACACCTTCCTATCACAACACATCCATCAGTTTCTATCCAAGATATCCAATCCTAGTCTTAGTTTTCTTTTGAACGTTGTACACCTCTTCAATTTACATCACGATCATGCATCTCAACCTTACAAAACATGATTGCACCTCTTAATGCAACTACAACCAAAAGAATTCACATAGGGTAGAATTTTCCAAAATCATAAATCTTAAACTTCTTTAACAACTTAGTTTCACTCAAGGATTCCTCTTTTATATAAATCTCCAGCTTAGGTAAAACTACCAAGAACACTTTCCTACAATTCTCCAAACTCATACAATCAATCTTAACTACAGACATCGATAATTACCTTTGATCTCCTAACTACTATTATGTCCCGATCAATACTTGTCTTATGATAATTGTCTCACTTACTGAAATTGATTTTAAAGGTTCACATCTTATCAGTCATAACTATACCCCAACCAAACTCTCATCACTTCTTATCTATCCTCTTAAAGGAATTATCGTAGTAGATACTACACTTACTTCCAACCAACCTTTCAAAGATTAAATCGTTCTCCCTGAGTGATCCGTTGAACTCGGTCTCTCCTCGATCCTTGAGGATCAAGGAAATAAATTTCCAACAAGGAAATTTTCTTGGTCTTACTCTCATAAGAAGGTATATAGAATAATTTTACCACTCTGAAAAGAATACATGAATATCCAGTATGTAAAAGATTCTTCAGTAGGTTCGTGAGTGTAAAAATGTATAGCTAATACATGTTTACAAACATGACTCTAATAAAGTCCCTTTTTTCATAAGAATCTTCCAATGGATTAGGAAATCAAAAGCTGAGTAGTCTGGCCAAGAATCAGACTGGATCACATTCACCAAAAGTAAAGGTGATTAGACATCAAGAAACTCCCAGTATCAAGAAGTCGTTTGTGTTACAACCCAAGGAATAGTCATAACAAATCTTTCAATGAAATGATATAAAAATGTCCAGACCAATGGATACTATTAAACCAATCCACTCAAATGTCTAATACACTGAGGATCACGTAGAAGTGTGAGTACAAATACTCGTTTGGGATCGCATGCCCTAAGAATTTTCACTACCATCGAGTCAAAACTCGCACTTAAGCAACTTCATGACAGCTTTTCTCGCGTAGGGTCCTCAATATGTACCACAGGGTTTCCTCATGTTCCTCGTGGCTCTTAGAGTAAACGAGAACCTCTGCGACGATGACGATTTTATTAAGAAAAGGATGAATACTCCATTTCATGTAGTCTAACCCGGTTAGCTTTGTAGGCGATATTCTACACAAAGTGATGGAGATTTGACTGAATCTAGAAACTAGATCAATCGAAAACTCCACATCCTTCGCAACACAAACTTGGAACATTCTCAGAAAATTCTCTCGAAAATCTTACACGACAGGCACCTCATTCAAATGTCTGACACAATCTTAAAAGGATAAACGATGTGTTACTTGTATACAAGTACCATTTACTGACCATGAGTTCTTACAAGGCCTCAACCCGATTAGAACCCAACAAAATACGCATACACGTGTGTCAACACATTGTTCTTGACATGGAAACAATTCAACAAGGTCATACTCTTTGGAAGAAATAAAACTAACTCTAGAAACTTATCATCAGCTTTTTGCTAATTCAACAACTATTGGGAAAGGCATTCCCTCTTTCACTTACATGCTAGTCGGTCGTTCTCTACTACCAATCCTTCCTAAAAGACTTACTTCCATTCTTACTCACTCAGTCTCTGATCATTCGTAACCCTAAAAAATTATACATGGGTATTATACGAATTCTTCACCATCATCAGCATAGATCACAAGTTTACCCATGAGGTGTAACCTTCAATTGGTCGTAATGAAGACAAACGTCCTATCCATCAAATCCAAAAACAACGGAGGCACTAATCATTAAAAAAATTACTATCAGACGAAACTTCACGCGATACCACACTTCGAGGGACATCATTGCTGAAATATTATCGGGCTCCTAAGTTTTCTCTCTTTGAACATTATAGGGTTGTCTATCCTTTCACACAAGGACTCTCATCAGGGGTATCGGCTAACTTAAAACAATGTGATTAAATCTACATCGAATCATCATAAAACAATTATAAAAAATTTCATTTTGTTCCAATCATCAAGCCTTAGTCCTTACTACACTTCCATTACTCCACCTGGTTTCCATTCCAGTCTTGCAACACTATTAGCAAACAAGCAGTTACTTGCCGTCCCTTTGGTCGCTTATTAGCCACCTATGCATCTACTTTAGAAACTTTTGGTATTCCTCTACCTGTCTAAGGTCCACTCATTCCATCGGCAGACTTTCTTAATCACTGAACTTCCTTTACCTGCAAGTGAGTCTTTACTTACTTGATAGCTAAGAGTCTAACATTCTTGACTCATAACGTAAAGGTCATTTTAAGCCTATTTACTAGAATTGACTAAGAGATTTTCTCAACGCTTACCTTAGATGTCACCTCTTAATAACTCATATATCTCTTCTATAAGAGTGTTAACACATCTTAACCATTAGATCCAATCAATCCAATTGGTTGGATTTCAAAAGGAACAAGTCATCACAGACTGTTCTTACACCTACTGACCTCTATCCAATCAAAACACAGAGTAAACACAACAAAAGCACAATGAATCCATAACCTAGATCCCAAAAGACATCGACCAGCTCTGATACCACTTGTAACACCCCTCTCCTTCGGGTGTTACAAGGCTGGAACCAAGAAGTATGTTGTCAGCGGCTATCTAAAGTTTCAGATGACTGATGACAAGTTTGTAGAAGCACAATCCCATGAACTCCAGAAGATTGCACATGAAATCGTCTCTAAAGGTATGACTTTAGATGACCAATTTCAAGTAGCTGTAATAATTGATAAGCTGCCACCTAGTTGGAAAGACTTTAAGAACATCCTCAGGCATAAAACCAAAGAGTTCTCATTGGAGAGCTTGATAGCCCAGTTGCGTATAGAGGAGGAAGCCCGGAAACAAGACCAGAAAGAAGAGTTCTTGTTGTGGTTATATCCACTTCTGCTGTCCTGAAACCGAAAGGTAAAACTATGAAATTTAAATTTCATTAGCACATCAATAAAAATGGTAGTTAGCAACAGAATGGGCAGAAACCCCCCTCAGGACAGTTTAGCTGTTATAATTGTGGTAAGCCTGGCCATTTGGCTAGAAACTGCCGCCTTAAGGGTCGTCCTGCCCCGCAGGCGAACCTTACTGAGGACCAACTCATTGCTATTGTAACACCCCGATTTTTCGTGTTTTCTAAGAACAATAGACTCAATTAACGAGTTTATGTTTTTATCTGTGCTTTCAAAAATGATTTTGGGAAAACTAAAATCATATTCATGCTTGATATAATCGTACGAGCCTACGGTTAAGTTTTGGGCCGAAAACTCAAACAGAGCCCGATCTATGTTTCACGGATGGTAGTGTTTTACTACTATAAAGACCTAATCTTGACTAACGGACGAAACCATTAGTCTTAGAATTCAATCCTCTACCTTTTTTCTAAAATGCATCCTGACGTCCAAAAATGAAAATAATATATTATATTCGAATCGATAATCGATCTGGGAGACGACTGGAGCCGTGTAAGGGTTTTTCGAGACCCATAAGCCGATAATCTCCATGTCAAGACTGTGTCAAGTCATCTAGGGACTCGTGCCAGTGTCGTGATGATTTCAAAATATCGGGATGCGAAATGACCAAATTGCCCTTGGTCTTTCTTTTTACTATTTACCATTTTAACCTTTTTCTTAACACTTAAGTAATCCTAAGTGAAATATCTAATTTTCACTCATCCTCACCCACTCAACCTTCGACCAAACCTCATCTCCACCCTTTTCTCTCCATAGAAAACTCCATTTTTGGAGCTTAGGAGCTTGATTTTCTTGAAGCAATTTTTTTGATCTTTGAAGGAGAATCTCTTAGGAGGTAGCTATCCTTCTCTATCTCTCTCAATCTCTCTTTTCTCTCCTCTAGAAATCCATTTTCATGGAGGTTAGGGTTTTTGCCCCTAAACTTCAAAAATCCATGAAAAATTGTAGAAAAATCCTTTTAATACCAAACCAATTTCTATGGCCTCGATTCATGACATACTTCCATGATCCAAGAGCTTAGAGCCAAGAAATCTCTCTAACCTATTTTATTTAAGAGAGGACGAGACCCCCATGTGAGTGAAGGGTAGTGTTTTGGTTGGTTTTTGATGTTTTGAGTTGGTATCTAGGGTTACCTCACTTAGTTAGGGTGGTATCCAAGAGATGAGAATTTTTTGAGCTCCCTAGCTATTTTTTATACCATAGGGCCGAACCCTAGGGGTAATGAAATAGGAGAAATCTTTGTATTTTTGAGTTAATATCTTGATTGATTGTGTGTGTGTAGTGATCGACAGATAGTCGAGCGAGGTTTCGGATCAATCAAGCGATTGCTGCTTACCTTTGGAACTTCAAGAGGTAAGGGGATAAACCTGAGGAATTCCAATTCCGACAGCTATATGCTGCTTTGGTGTGTTTGTGTTGTAAATAAATATTTGTATCTGATTATTGGTGGAGTGATTTATTTACTGCTGTTGATTTGCCTATGCATGATATATCTACTGATGTATGTGGGTACATGGTATATCTTTTGATAAATGTATGGGTGTATCGTGTGCCCTGCTATGGGATTTAAGGCATAAAAGGACCTAATATCGATTAGGATCCGATATCGTATAACATAAAAGCTATAAAAGCTTGAGATGTGAAATGGAGAAAACTAATAATGTTTTATTGTTTTTCAATTTAATCTAAGAGAAAATAATTAATTATCTCTTTTGGAATAAAATAATAATAAATAACTGCTTTTAAGGAAAAGTTAACTTAAAAGGCAAAATTGTGGAAGATGTGTTTTTAATGACAAAAAATGAAGTTTTAAGATAAATAGTGTTTTAGAAAACTTTATTAGTTTTTAAATTAATAAAGTCAACCGTTTGAGCAAAAGCGTTTTGAGAAACTTGATTTTCGAGTTATTTGGTTTTATCCAAGAAAAAAGGTTTGTACAAGCTGTATTTCAAGGTTTGTGTTTTACCGAAAAACGATGAAAAGAAAAGAAATGGTCTTTAGATCAAGTTTTGCTCTATGGAAAACCGATCCCGAGGACTTTGTGTAAGTGTCGGAGATTTGGGTTTTAGTTTTTGAGTTTTTCGAGAAAAAGTGGTTTTTAAGCTTAGAAACTAGAAACCGAGACGTCAGGGTTATAGGGTTCTGCAGAAACACGTGGATCAAGGATCCGTGTTAGTTGTGGTCCTGTCGGCTTAGGGACAATCTTTGTGGTCCTGTAAGCTTGAGGATGTTTTTATGCTCTTGAATCCAAAATTCTAAACTGGTGCATCGGTTAGGGATGTTTGGGTTCGAGCTGTTTTGGACTACATGTCCTGTTTTGAGAAAAAAAAATTTGAGGTTTAAAGAGTCTAAGACATTATGATGGTTGTTAGCGTTGATGCTACAACGAGGAAATATTGATGCGACAAAGATCAATTATCGAAAACTAAATAGTTTACTCATGCATTTTATGTGGGGCAGACGTGTCGTGAAAACGGGGGACCTTGATGGCAAAGAGAACTTGAGATGACTTATTGTCATGACATTGTGTCTTGATGGACAATGGTATCATACCTGTTCTGAGAACGTATTGTGCCTTGAGTTGGACAATATAGTATGATCTAATTCTGTTGAGTACTTCTAATTGCACCCCTATGTGAGAATCGCGTAATGTCATGGGGTCAAAGTACTTATTTTTGGGCCAATTATTGGTGATAATCATTATGGCCTGCGGGTCAATGATTTTGGAGCCTGATCAGCTCATTGCGAATGTTGAAGGGATTTCCGGAAATTTAGAATTGAATATTAGTTGAGATATATAAAAGTGTTCATGCATACGTTTAGAGAACAATGTTGACTTTAGGGTACGAAACCCTTGTGTTTTTACTGTTAGTACATGGATATATATGTGGTACTATGTGATGCATGATAATGCTTGGTGAGATATACTGTATGAATCTGCTGTTTGTGTTTGGGCATGTAGTTGTTGTTTTTGGATTCATATACTGGTTTCTCACCCTTGCATTTTTCTAGACTATTCTGTCTCTTCTGGTATATATATTATATCTTGTTTACAGATGGAGCCGATACCAGAGCAGCTAGCCTATTCGGGGGTGCGCTCCCTGGTTTTTTATCAGAGGGAAGACCCGGCTGCATGGGTCATTCATCTTGGAGCACAGAGCGCAGCGTACACTGGACCGGTTTACACAGTGAAGACGATCCAGATACCTCTGCAGCCCATCTGGATGTTTCTGCAGGCTCTTATGCATCAGGGGCTGTTTGAACATCTTGTCCCCGCTGCACAACCTCTGCAGCAGCAGCCACCACAGACACCTCCCCCGCCTTTTGTGTTGGTGGCGGGCGAGCAGGTAGTGGATGATGATGATGAGGAGGAGGAGGAGGAAGACCCTGAGGAGGATCCTCAGGAGGTTCCGGAGTACCATCCGTTGGACGCCCCTGAGCCCTAACCCCAGGAGAACGGACACGTAGGTTCCTCTCCTGACTCTAGTATTGGACCTTCCTTCGGAGGATTGTCCAATGGGTTTCACTTGATGCTAACCAGCTTAGGGTGTAGACTCTTTCTTATGAGGTAGCAATTTTTGGGTAGTCTGTTAGCGGCTACTGATGACCATGGGTTTTAGTGATATGGTTCCAGACTATCGCTACCTAGTCTTTAGCGTTTTCGCATTTCCTTTTCTAGTTTCTTTTGTAAAGGGGCATGTTGTCCATCGTTTTTTTGTATATGACTAGTTAGTGTAATATATATATATAGTGATTAAATAAGAAAAAAATTTATCACGATTTTCAGAACTTAATAAGTTATATCAAATAAGTTGTTACCGAAAGTAAAACCAACAAGTTTTATTTAAGCGTTAGGTAGGTGTTTTGGGTTACAAATGTGGTACCGGATTGAGGGTGTCACAGTTATGATTTTTGAAATTAATGCTGTTGGTGGATTCGAGGGGTGGTGGGTAGACACCGGCACAACAGGCCATGTCTGCTATGATAGGTCTCTGTTTAAGTCTTATTCTGCTGTTGAAAACCAAAAAGTGTTATTGGGTGATTCGCACACCACTGTTGTTGCTGGGACAGAAGATGTGGAATTAAAGTTTACCACTGGAAAGAATGTGATTCTTAAACATGTTATGCATACTCCAAAAATGAGAAATAATTTGGTTTCGGGCTATCTCCTTAACAAGGCTGGGTTTACTCAAACCATTGGGGCTGATTTGTATACTGTAACACCCCGATTTTTCATGTTTTCTGAGACAGGAAAGCTACATAAATGAATTTTATATTTTATTTGAGTTTTAGATCTGAGTTTTAGAAAATGATTTTGGATGAACTAAAGTCATGCATACTCGATGCTATCGTAGAGAGTTACGGTTAAATTTTGGGTTGGAAATTCAAACGGAACCCGATCTGCGTTTTCACTGACAGTAAGATTTTACTGATCAAAAGACCTAATTTTGACTCGTGAACGAAACAGTTACGTTTAGAATCGAATTTCCAATAATTTTGATAAAATTGGTTTTTCGCACTAAAAAGTGAAATAATATAAGTTATACGAGCGAAATCTCAAATCAGGTGAAGAACGGAGTTGAATATAGATTTATCGGGACCCATTAATGGATAAACTTGAAGTCACATCAGGTCACATCACCTCGGGAAGTGTGCCATGACTCACCACTGTCAAAATGACAAACAAAAATATCTGAATGCGTTCACACTGCGAAAAGACCAAAATACCCTTGGCCTTTTTCCTAAATGGCATTTTTGTCCCTAAAGGAAAAGATCATTTTGCCCTCACCCTCATCATGACATCCAACAAATATCTATACATTTATGAAGTTAGAGGTGAAAAGACCAAAATATCCTTAACTTTTCCCTAAATGATATTTTTGTCCTTAGGTGAAAAGACAACTTTACCCTTAAGTGAACAATTCTTGGACAACTTTATCCCTCCATTATACACGCCTAAAGCCATCATGGATGAGGCCATCCATCATATTTTTCTACTTCTTCAAACTTCTCTCCAATTCAAAGTGTGATCTTAGCAAAATTATGTGAAGAAAAGTGTTGAATCCTTGCCCATTTTCATCATTCAAGAGGTAAGGCTTACTCTCCTTGATCTATGAGTACCTTGTTCTTCACTTAAATCTTGTTTTCAATCCATGATCATCCATACTTCAACTTCTAGATTCAATTTTGACAAATCTCTAGAAAATTGTAGAAAAATCCTTTTAATTTGAAATCAATTTCTATGAGCTAGTTTCATCATCCTATTTCATTTTCCAAGAGCATGTAATCAAAATACATCCCTAGCCTATTTATCTAAAGAGAGACTGAAACCTATAGATTAGGGAAACATGGGTTTTGTTTCAATTTTTTGTGTAATGAGACTTGATCTAGTGTTAGCTATGCCTAAGGATCATTCATCCAAGAGTTAGAAATTTTTAGACATCCCTAGCTAATTTTAAGCCTTGAAGGCTGAACCTAGTCCTAGGAGAAAATGAATTGTATTGATGTTTTTGTTAAACATTTGAGTTATTTGTGTGAAGGTGATTGTTGTTGAGTGTTCGGGTAATTGATCGGAGGATTTGCGGATCAATCGGATGATGTGCATCCAAAGATTTACCTTCAAGAGGTAAGGGAAGATTGCCTGAGGGATTTCTCGGTAACTATGTGTTATCAGTTTTTGGTTTGTATAAATTAGTTTGAACTGTGTGGTGGTTGTTTAATTTATTTTCAGCTGTTATTTTATCTGTCGATAATTATTTGTTTTTGATTGATTATCTGCCGTTATGTGTTATAGTATTTCAATGCATATTATAAACTGTATTATCTGCTATAACATTGATATGTCAATTTTATTGATGTTGACAGTTGATTGAGAAGCCTGACAGTGGTCAGTGCTCAATTAATTAAATGAGATAAAAAGTCTTCAAAAGCTTCGTAAGGAACGTCAAATATTGATGAAGAAACGTTTAAAGATTTTCAATGCTGCTAGTTTTACGAAAGGAATCCTAAAGTAAAATGTAAAGTTAGTAGAAAAAGTTAGTTTTCAAAACTAAGTTAATTATTATGTTGAGAAAACTAATTTAAGAGGAAAAGTCAATTTTAACTTAGAACGTTTTGAAAACGCTAAATGCTGGTTAATTTCGAAAAGCTTTATGGAAGATATTTTAAAAATAGCAGTATTTGTTTGAAACGGCCATTTAGTCTCAAATGCTTTCTTTCAAGAACTGATGCTTTGAAAAAGACTTTCAAAGGAAAGTTAGTTTCATTGGTAATTCGACGGTTTAGAAATGAATTTCAAACGAAAAGGATTTTCTGTAAATGAGGTTTTCTCAATGGTGGTAAATCCGACAACTTGGATAAGTTGCGGAGATTTTGTTTTGGTTTTCTGTTTCACGGAACGAAAACAACAAAAACGTTGAAACGTGAACCTAGTATAAGAGACGTCGGGATACAAGTATTCTGTGATAATGGCATGTAGATCTGAAATCTGTGTTACGGTGTTGTGGACTTTGTGTCCTGTGGACTGTGTGTCTTCTCCACGTTGTGGGGAACATGGTTAAAGGTGAATATTGTTTTCTTTCACCGCGAACCTAGGACTGGTGCATCAGTCTAGGGCTTCGTGATTGAGCACTCGGACATTGTGTCCTGTGTTGACGATGAAAAATCTTAAAACGCTGTAAATCACGAATGGTTTGGAGCCTTGAGCTTTGACAAGGAAATAAAGAATAAAAAGAAAAGTGACAAGACATGAAACGTTTTACATGCATAAATTGGCAGACATGCTTATGGTGTTAATTGGATATCTTGGTGGTGAATATATTCAAGACGGTGTGTATCATTTGTTGAGTCTCCAAATGTCTGATGTGCATTTACCTTAGTTTTGATGAGATTAAAACAGTTATTCAATGATATAATTGAACCCGTCTGTGGTATTTAACTCGTCTACTTAGTGTACAGATTAAAACATTAAGCGTCTATATGAACTGTTCACTCGTCTGAACTTAGATAAGTTCACCCGTCTGAACTAACTTACGTTCACACGTCTGAACTAACTAAAGTTCACTCGTCAGAACTAGCTAAGGTTCACTCGTCTGAACTAAGAGAAGTTCACTCGTCTAATGAAGTCTTCAACCGTCTAATCAAAGGAAGACTCACCCGTCTAAAAGACTTTGCAACTGACGTCATCTCTTTGTTAAAGAGGCAACCCGTCTAATGAAGTCACTCATTCGTCTCATTACTAAACGTTAAAGAATGCATCGGATGAAAGCTGTCTCGACTCTGATAAGGAACTTCAACAAAGTGCTTTGCCTGAACACAACTGCATCTTACACCAAAAGGGAAAGTCTTCCCTCTGCAAACAAAAAGCATGTATACAGACCTGCTGAGACCAAAGGTATATCAGAAGTCTGTATCACTCTGATGAGAGAGAACAAGCGAAGTTCCCTATGCTTTAATGGCTGATCAAAACGACTCTATTGCATTTATTGAAGATCTGCAAGAAGCTAAACCTTCAGACTTTGTGTCTAACGGCTTTAAAATCTTGAAGCCTATTTAATGAAGAAGCCTTCAAAGATTCGAGTACACAAGAGAACGATCAAAGCAATCAAAGAGCAATTACTCTGTACATTTATATCTTCATTCTTTCATTATTTATTCTTCAATCATTTGAAGTTAATACGCAGTCTTTTAGAACTTCACATTTAATACACTCGTCTGAGTGCTTGTGAAAGACTTGAAAAGTGTAATCTTTTTACAACTTCTCTCAAACAAACCTGTTTGAGCCTGGAGAGGCTAGGTGAAAACAATACTCGTCTGGAGCCTGAAGAGGCTAGGTGTGAAAATAATACTTGTCTGTCCTGTAACCTAAATCAGCTATAGTGAGAAAACTTGGTGCTACCAAGGACTGGAGGTAGCCTCATTGTTAAGGGGGGTGAACCAGGATAAAACCTGCTGAGTGATCTCTCCTTCCCTTAACTCTTTAGTTTGATTATTTGTCTTAACTATCATCTAACTAAAGGGGTTTATAATTGTGTTTATCAAAACTTTTCTTATCTTGCATGATTGTGTGTTTTTTGTGAAAACCGTCAGACGAGTTATCAGTCTGATTGACCTGTCTGTGTTTACTCGTCTATTATAACCTGTCTGTGCTTGCGAAAAAGTTTATAAATTCCGCATAAATTTGTCAAACACCATTCAACCCCCCTTCTAGTGTTTGCATCTGTCTATTTCAGTTGGTATCAGAGCTCAGCCGCTGGGTTGAGCACCTAACGGTGTAGAGAAAAGATCCTGAAGAATAGACAATGAATTCTGGAGCAAGCTCAAGTGGAAACCCCCAAGCTGAAGGAGGCTTTATGACCAGACCCCCTTTCTTCAATGGTATAAACTATAACTATTGGAAAGAAAGGTTTCACTGGTTCATCTTGTCAACAAACTCTGATGTATGGGATGTCATCACTGATGATCCTTACACTCCTCGCAATGATGATGGCTCAGACAAGCCTAAGGCTCAGTGGACACATGCAGAAAAGACAAGATGGGATCTAAACCATAAAGCCAGATATGCTATAATCTGTGCTCTTAATCCAGAAGAGTTTGAAAAGGTATGTGCTTGTGATTCTGCTAAAGAAATGTGGGACTCCTTATCTGTCACACATGAAGGAACTGCAAAGGTAAAAGAATCTAAAATTTCTATTCTTGTTAGAAAATATGAATTGTTCACCATGGATGAAGGTGAATCAGTTTCTCAAATGATTGGTAGATTCCAAACTATTACTAATGGTTTGAAATCTCTTGGTAAAACATATACAAATGCTGAGAAAGTTGCTAAGATTCTCAGAAGTCTTCCAAGGCAGTGGAGACCTCTTGTCACTGCTATTTCTCAAGCTAAGGATCTCACCTCCTTTACTATGGATGAACTTCTTGGCACACTCACTGTTCATGAGCAAGAGCTCAATGAAGATGTGTCAATCAAAAAGAGCAAAGCCATTGCTCTAAAAGTTGATCTAAAGGCAGCTAAAGCCTTAAAAGCTTCAAAGGCAGACGAGTCTGACTGTGACATAGACGAGTCTGATGATGAGGATTCTGATGATGATGAAGAGACTTCTCTCATGACCAGAAAAATGAAAAAGCTCTGGAGAAAGAAGAAGTTCAGAAAGGAGAAGCCTTTCAGAAAATCTCACAAAGAATCCATATCAACAGACAAGAGTCCAGTTGTCTGCTATGAGTGCAAGAAGCCTGGTCACATCAAACCTGAATGCCCTCTTTTGAAGAAAGCTTCCAAAAATAAGTTCTTCAGAAAGAAGAAGAAAGGAATGATGGCCACATGGGAAGATCTTGAATGCTCATCTTTTGAAGGAGAAGAGACTAAAGAGGAAGCCAATCTCTGTCTGATGGCCAATATAGATTCAGAACCTGAAACTGAGGTACATTCTGAACTTGAGGAATTGCATGATGCTTATGATGAGCTGGTAGAGGAATCCAAAGGCTTATCTAAGGCCTTCAAATCCGTCAAGAGAGATTATGTTAAACTCCTTAGTGAGCATAAACAAAAATCTCAAGAGTGTGAGATGCTGGCCAAAGAGAATAGCCAGCTGAGGACTGAAAAGTCTGATGAAGCTTCGATCTCAAGTGAAACATCACATTCTGAAGAAGTGGTCACACTTCAACAGAAAGTGAAGGAGATCACTTCTGATCTTGCTAGATTTGTTAATGGCAGAGATAATCTGACAAAACTGCTAGGATGTCAGAGACACTCTCTTAACAAAGAAGGCATTGGATATGATCATCAAGCTGATCATAAAGTATCAACAAAATCTTCAACTGTCTATGTTAAACCCATTCCAGTTAGGATTAAACCCGTTTGTAACCTATGTGGAAAGGCTGGACATGTTATGTCTAAGTGTTTTCACAAGAAGAAGAGGAAGTCTTCACAGACTCCTAGAACTAACAGAAAAGGACCCAGAAAAATATGGGTACCTAAGGATAAAATAATTTCTGTTGTAGACATCCTTAATAGGACAAAGCAGACGCCTTTGCTGGTACCTGGACAGTGGCTGCTCGCGACATATGACAGGAGAAAGGTCTATGTTCCAAGACCTCCAGTCTAAGAATGGTGGATTTGTTGCCTTTGGAGGCAATCAAAAAGGAAGTGTAACTGGTGTTGGTACAATTGGTGGTAAACCCCCTCTTCCCTCTATCTCAAATGTACTTATGGTTGAAGGACTAAGACACAATTTACTTAGCATAATTCAATTATGTGATAGTGGATTTGATGTCTCCTTCACTAAGAATGAATGCATAGTCAAAGACAAGAGTGGCAAGACCCTCTTTTCAGCTAATAAACAGCAAAATCTTTATAAGATTGAGCTAACTGAACTCTCAGATCAAAGTGTAACCTGTCTGATGTCTAAAGAGGATGAAAGATGGTTATGGCATAAGAAACTAGGACATGCTAGTATGAAACTTATTTCGAAATTGAAAAAGGATAACCTTGTGAGAGGATTGCCTGATATTAGTTTCAAGAAAGATATTTTATGTGATGCATGTCAGAGAGGTAAACAAGTAAAATCAAGTTTCAAATCAAAAAACCTTGTATCAACTTCTAGACCTCTTCAGTTGTTACACATGGATCTGTTTGGACCTGTTAGTGTTGCCAGTTTAGCTGGAAGGAAATGTGGATTTGTCATTGTTGATGACTATTCTAGATTTACTTGGGTACTTTTCTTAACCCACAAGGATGAGTCTTTTAAGGCCTTCTCTATATTCTGTAAGAAAGTACAAAATGAGCAAGGTTTCTGTATTTCTACCCTTAGAAGTGATCATGGGGGAGAATTTGAAAATGAGCAATTCAAACTGTTCTGTGAAGAGAATGGAATCTCTCACAACTTCTCTGCACCTAGAACTCCACAGCAAAATGGAGTGGTTGAGAGAAAGAACAGATCTCTGCAAGAGATGGCTAGAGCAATGCTCAATGAAAATAATCTCCCTAAGTACTTCTGGGCTGAAGCAGTAAACACTACATGTTATGTGCAAAATAGAATACTTATAAGGTCTATCCTAAAGAAGACTCCTTATGAATTGTGGAAAGGTAGAAAACCCAACATATCTTATTTCCATGCATTTGGATGTGAATGCTTCATCTTAAATACCAAGGATCAACTTGGAAAGTTTGACTCCAAGGTAGGCAAAGGTATCTTCATTGGATATTCTGAAGTGTCTAAAGCATATAGAGTTTTTAACTCTAGAACCTCTGTTGTTGAGGAATCCATTCATGTAAAATTCAATGATAATCTAAAGACTGATAGGGAACTATCAGATCTAGAAGATGATCTTGCAGGACTTGATCTTACCCAGCAGACGAGTCAACAGCCAGACGTATCAAAAATTGAATCTGCTGAGGAATCTGTCAGACAAATGGAGCAGACGAGTCATCAGTCTAATCAACATGAAAATGATGATCTCAGAAGAGACTGGAAGTTCAAAGCTCATCATCCTGAAGATCTTATCATTGGACGTCCCTCTGAAGGTGTTAGAACAAGATCTGTCTTAAGAGAGTCAAGCAATATGGCCTTTTTATCTGAAATTGAACCAAGGCATATTGAGGAAACTCTTGAAGATGAAAGCTGGATTCTTGCTATGCAAGAGGAACTCAATCAGTTCAAAAGGAATGATGTCTGGAAACTTGTCTCCAAACCAACAGACAAGTCTGTTATTGGCACAAGATGGGTTTTCAGAAACAAGCTAGATAAAGATGGCAAAGTTATCAGAAACAAAGCAAGGTTAGTAGCTCAAAGCTACAACCAACAAGAAGGTATTGACTATACTGAGACCTTTGCACCTATAGCTAGAATAGAAGCTATTCGCATACTCATGTCATATGCTGCACAACATCAAATTACTCTATTTCAAATGGATGTAAAAAGTGCTTTTTTAAATGGAATAATTGAAGAAGAAATTTATGTTAAAGAACCTCCTGGTTTTGAAGATAATGAAAAACCAGAATATGTTTTCAAACTTAAAAAGGCTTTATATGGTTTAAAACAAGCGCCTAGAGCATGGTATGATAGACTTAGTTCTTTTTTTATGAATAATGGTTTTATAAGAGGAAAAGTTGATACAACTTTATTTAAGAAATGCTCAAAAGATAACTTCATAGTAGTTTAAATATATGTTGATGATATTATTTTTTGGAGCTACTAATGAAAAATTGTGCAAAGAATTCTCTAAGTTGATGCAAGCAGAATTTGAAATGAGCATGATGGGAGAATTGAAGTTTTTCCTTGGACTACAAATCAAGCAGACGTGTGATGGAATCTACATCCATCAACAAAAGTACATCAAGGAGTTTCTAAGGAAGTACAAAATGGATAGCTCAAAGGTCATGAAAACTCCAATGCAAACTAATGCTAATCTAAGCAAGATGATGAAGGTAAAAAGGTAGACCAAACTGTCTACAGAGGTATGATTGGATCTCTTCTTTACTTAACATCTAGCAGACCTGATATTCAATTTAGTTATGTGTGCTAGATTCCAATCTGATCCCAAAGAATCTAATCTTAAGGCTGTTAAAAGAATCTTTAGATATTTGCTTGGAACCACTAATCTTGGTTTAATGTATTTGAGAACACAAGATTACAGATTAGTTGGTTTTTGTGATACTGACTTTGCTGGAGATAGAATTGAAAGGAAAAGCACCAGTGGAGGATGTCACTTCATTGGAGCAAACTTAGTCCCCTGGTCAAGCAAAAGACAGACGACTATCGCACTCTCAACTGTAGAAGCAGAATATGTATATGCTGCAAGTTGCTGCTCACAGCTATTATGGATAAAACATCAACTAGAAGATTACTCTATATTTGAGCATAATATACCTGTCTAGTGTGATAATTCTAGTGCTATTTGCTTAACCAAGAATCCCATACAACATTCTAAGGCTAAGCACATAGAAATCAAACATCACTTCATAAGAGATTATGTTCAAAAAGGTGTATTTGATATTAAGTTCGTTAAAACTGAAAATCAATGGGCTGATATCTTTACAAAACCTTTAGCTGAGGATAGGTTTAAGTTTATAAGAGACAACTTGAATATACATTGCTTTGCTGAATAACCTGTCTGATGAGTGTTTATGATACCCGTCTATGTTTAACCGTCTGACTCTTTGAATCATGCTCTTTATTTGAAATATTTTCTTTTAAATGGTTATTATCTTTAATGCCATTTCTTTCTCTGAGGCAAAATGTGTACATGGCTGTTTTTATTTTAAATCAATTTTTTTAAACCTCCATTTTTTTGTTGCTTTCATTTAAAATTACAACTGTCTTTGGTCTTTAAAAGGGAAAATTTTTTCTTTTAAAAGGTATTTCGTTCTTACGTTTTCAAATCTTTTCTCTTCGTTTTTAAAACCATCAAAGAGGATGCATCTGCTCAGGGGGAGCAGTTGAAGAAGCCTTTAAGCAAAACCAAAGGACAAACTTGCTTTTAACTGTTTTTGTTCTCTTAGTACCTTATTTGTAATTTTCTTCTTTTTTCAAAAGTACCTTGTACACAGCCAATGATGGTTAAATACAATTACCTCCTCTGTTTCTCTTTTTTGATTATGACAAAAGGGGGAGAAAGTTAAATGAAAAATGTTTTAATGTTACAATTGTCTGATATGAACAATTGTTTATCCGTCTGATATAGAAATATGATGTGTCTTTTCTTTTCTCTCTGTCTATGTTTTATTGTTTTTGATAATATCAAAAGGGGGAGAAAATACTAAGATAAGATTAAGATAAAAAAGTTAAATGCTTATCTGTCTGAGTATGTTATAATCATGGAACAATGTTTTTAATCTTTCTGATCATATACATGACTGATTTATGTGAATTTTCTTAAATTTCATTAAATCATTTAACATGTTTTGTTATCATCAAAAAGAGGGAGATTGTTGAGTCTCCAAATGTCTGATGTGCATTTACCTTAGTTTTGATGAGATTAAAACAGTTATTCAATGATTTAATTGAACCCGTCTGTGGTATTTAACTCGTCTACTTAGTGTACAGATTAAAACATTAAGTGTCTATATGAACTGTTCACTCGTCTGAACTTAGATAAGTTCGCCCGTCTGAACTAACTTAAGTTCACACGTCTGAACTAATTAAAGTTCACTCGTCTGATCTAGCTAAGGTTCACTCGTCTGAACTAAGAGAAGTTCACTCGTCTAATGAAGTCTTCAACCGTCTGATCAAAGAAAGACTCACCCGTCTAAAAGACTTTGCAACTGACGTCATCTTTTCTGTTAAAGAGGCAACCCGTCTAATGAAGTCACTCATCCGTCTCATGACTAAAAGTTAAAGAATACATCGGATGAAAGCTGTCTCGACTCTGATAAAGAACTTCAACAAAGTGCTTTGCCTGAACACAACTGCATCTTACACCAAAAGGGAAAGTCTTCCCTCTGCAAACAAAAAGCACGTATACAGACCTACTGAGACCAAAGGTATATCAGAAGTTTGTATCACTCTGATGAGAGAGAACAAGCGAAGTTCCCTATACTTTAATGGCTGATCAGAATGACTCTATTCCATGACGTTTGAGCACATGGGAGATTGGTGGCGTATGGATGACCAATCCAGAGCACACAACGCCACTACACGGGCCTCGTACGAGAGGCCGCAAATATGTTAGAGGTGGGACCAGCTGTAGGATGAGTCTTTTCTTTTTGTATAGTTACTTCGTCAGTCCGTTTGGATACTAAGGGCCATGACTTTTGAGAATATATAGGCAGTCTGTAGAAAGGCCCTATGTGTGAACTAATAATGACTTAGTATATATGGAATATCTGATGTATATACTAATGTGTGTTTAACTACATTGGTTGTATTGTAAAGTTAAAAAGAAATTTTATGATTGAATTTCGAAATGAGTTAAATACTTAGAAATTTTATTTTCCGAAAGTAACCAGCAAGTTTATTAAAATTTTATTTTCTACAACGAGTTACCATGTGAAACCCTAGATGGGGGTGTCACATATACTCTGACAAAGAACAATGTCTTTGTGGGAAAGGGTTATGCTACTGATGGCATGTTTAAGTTGAACATTGAGATGAATAAAATTATTTCTTCTTATATGCAGTGTTCTTTTAATGTTTGGCATTCTAGACTCTGTCATGTTAATAAACGCATTGTTAAAAATATGAGCGATTTGGAATTAATTCCTAAATTATCTATAAATGATTTTGAAAAATGCAAATTTTGTAGCCAAGCTAAAATTACTAAGGCTCCTCATAAATCAATAATTAGAGAAATTGAAACTCTTGATTTAATTCATTCTGATATATGTGAATTTGATGGAGTGTTAACTAGAAATGGTAAAAGATATTTTATCACTTTTATTGATGATATTTCTAATTTCATATATGTATACTTTATGAAAAATAAGAGTGATGCTTTTGAAATGTTTAAATCATTTGTTTCTGAAGTTGAAAATCAACTCAATAAGAAAATAAAAAGATTTCGAAGTGATAGAGGAATGGAATATGATTCTAAATTTTTTAATGATTTCTACAAATCCAATAGAATAATTCATGAGAAAACTGCACCTTATTCTCCTGAAATGAATGGGAAAGCTGAAAGAAAAAATAGAACTTTTGCTGAATCTGTTGTTGCTATTTTGCTTCATTCTGGTGTTACATCTTCTTGGTGGAGTGAAATTTTACTAAATGTATGTTATGTGCTTAACAGAGTACCTAAATAAAAAAGTAAAATTTCTCCCTATGAAATGTTTAAAAATAAGAAACCAAATTTATCCTATATTTAAACATGGGGTTGTTTGGCTTATGTTAGGATTTTTGATCCTAAAAGAAAGAAATTAACAAGTAAAGCATATGAATGTGTTTTCATAGGCTATGCGGTTAATAGCAAAGCTTATAGGTTTTTTGATTTAAATGAAAAAGTTGTTATTGAATCTAATGACGCTGATTTTTACGAAAATCGTTTTCCGTTTAAATTGAAAAATAGTGGGGGCTCAACTTCTAATAATGCACCTATTAGAACAAGTTATTCTAATAATGAATTTCTAGATGAACATAGAAGAAGTAAAAGGACACATGTAACTAAGGACTTTGGTCCTGATTTTTATGCCTATAATGCTGAGGAGGATCCTTCTTCTATTTAGGAGGCTTTGTCCTCTATTGATGCCAATTTTTGGCAAGAAGCTATAGATGATGAAATGGACTCTCTTGAGTCTAATAGAACTTGGGAATTAGTAGATTTACGTCCTAGGTACAAAGCTATAGGATGTAAATGGATTCTTAAAAAGAAATTAAAACCTGATGGAATGATAGATAGGTTTAGGCTAGATTAGGAGCTAAAGGATATTGGCAAAGAGAAAACATAGATTTATTTGACACGTTTTCACCTGTATCTAGACTTACGTCTATTCGTGTGTTATTGTCTCTTGCTGCTGTGCATGATATGGTTGTACATCAAATGGATGTAAAAACTGCTTTTCTAAATGTTGATTTAGAAGAAGAGATTTATATGGATCAACCTGATGGTTTTGTTGTTTCTGGCCATGAAAATAAAGTTTCCAAATTAATTAAATCCTTGTATGGCTTGAAACAAGCACCTAAGCAGTGGCATGAGAAATTTGATAATCTAGTTATCTCACATGGATTTAAAATTAATGAAAGTGATAAGTGCATATATTATAAATCAGAAAATAATGTTTGCACTATTATATGATTATATGTGGATGACTTGCTTATCTTTGGTTCTAATTTTCATATTGTGAAAAATGTCAAAAATATGCTTTTTGAAAATTTTGACATGAAGGACCTTGGTGAAGTAAAAGTAATTCTTGGAATAAAAATTACTAGAACTGAAAAGGGAATTTCTTTCGATTAGCCTTATTATATTGAGAAAGTTTTAAAGAAATATAATTTTTTTGATTGTAAACCAGCATGTACCCCTTATGATCCCAGTGTCAAGTTGTTCAAGAACACTGGTGACAGTGTTAAACAATCTGAGTATGAGAGCATCATTGGCAGCCTTCGATATGTTGCTGATTGCACTAGGCCTGATATAGCTTATGCTGTGGGGTTATTATGTAGGTTTACTAGATATCCTAGTAATGAGCACTGGTGTGCTATCGAGAGGGTCATGAGGTACCTTAAGAGGACCATGAACCTAAGATTATATTATCAAAGGTTTCTCGCTGTCCTAGAAGGATACAGCGATGCTGATTAGAATACCCTTTCAGAGACTCCAAGGCGACCAGTGGCTAAATTTTTAGCTTAGTTAGGGGGCTGTTTCTTGGAAATCTAAGAAACAGACCATATTAGCACAATCTACCATGAAGTCTGAGATGATTGCACTGGCAACTGCTAGTGAGGAGGCAGCATGGTTGAGAAACCTGCTGTCTAATATCCCTATGTGTGATAAGCCGATTCCAGCCATATCGATCCATTGGGATAGTATCACGGCTATTGCAAAGATTCAGAATTGTTATTATAACGGTAAGAGGCGACAAATACGATCGCAAGCATAGCACAGTTAGAGCGTTTTTCTCTAATGGAGCTGTGAGATTGGATCATGTGAGGTCTGAGGAAAATTTGGCTGATCCTTTGACGAAATGATTAGCAAGAGAAAAGGTGTTTAAAACCTCTAAAGGAATGGGACTGATGCCCATAGATTAATTTGTCTCTTATAAGGGTAACCCAACCTATAGACTGGAGATCCAAAGAAATAGGTTCAAAGGGTAATAACAACTTATAAAGAGATGTGAGAATCATGCTATGATAAATATTAAAAAGTCTCATTCATATGTTTAGAGCATGACATCCTGTAGTGTTGAAAGGTTGAATCAATGTTTGATTCTTAATGAGTTCTATACTCTATATGGAGTAGGGTACGTAGCTACAAGAGTACTCTTGATAGACTCACCTATATGAATGTGGAAGTGAGGCTGCTTCCTATAGAATTTTGGGGCAAAATTCTCTAGAGCATTCACTATACTGGGATGTACGTGTATGACCGTAATGCACGGGCTTATAGACTACAACCTGAAAGGTTGAGTGTGTAATGTTGTCAGAGATAGAGTTCAAGACTATGTGTCACTCTAGTATATTCTAAAGCATCATCATTATGTAATGGTTCAAGTCTACGGACACCATTATTTGTGTTCAATCTTATTTTATGCTTTATTGATCGATGAGATATTTTTTTTAAATAAAATAAGTGGGGGATTGTTGAGTGTTTTATTAAAAAGGAATGGTACATCGATGTATCCAAATACATCGATGTACAGAAAAAGTTTTTGAATACATCGATGTATTTTACGAGTACATCGATGTAAAAACACATGTTAGCCAAAAATAAATTAGTATATCGATGTACATTTTAAATACATCGATGTACAGGTATAAGAATGCGTTTTTGATGAAAAACATTTAAATACATCGATGTACTCTATTAGTACATCGATGTACGAGTGAAAAAATTCATTTTCTGCCCGTTTTGAGCCGTTTTAACTCATTAAAACTTGATTAAAGACCTGGTGAACGATTTCTTTCTTCTCCAATGGATTTTTCTGGTGTTTTGGCTATATAAGGTTTTGGTGGTACCAAAAATGCTATACTGACATAGTTTCTTTCAAAAGCTTTCTGAAAAATTCCCTTGTTAAGTTTCCGAGTAATATTAGTGTGAGGGTGTGTGTTTGTGATTCTCTTCTGTGCAGGAAGAACCATATTTTCTGATGAGGCTATTTTATCCTGGGAACGACGAGACTATACATTGATGCACATTCTAGGCAGAGCCACGAAACATCTTAAAGAGAGTGACCAGCCTTATTATTTTAATCGTGTTCAACCACTACTGCAACAAAACTTGTATATGAATACGATAGCATGCAACAAAACTTGTATATGAATACGATAGCATGAATGTTGTTTATTTAGTTTGCATATCCTTGCATTTGTATAAAGTGTTGATTCATAAGATTAGAAATTGAATTCATCGTTTCAAGAAATAAAGCTCAATTATGTTTTGGAGAATGTCAATGTGTATGTGAACTTCTTAGCAAATGAGTATTTAGCTTTGCTCTGTTTCTTTAACTTTATCACTTTTATTAGTGAGAGATAGAGTTACATTATTTATTTTGGATCTTTCTTCTATTGTTAAAAAAAAACCGTAATTGGTTCATTGATCCAAAACTTTTTCGTACACGACACTCACCTTGATGCACCATATGATGGTTGGTTGGGATATGCAACAAGAAACATGAAGAGAAGAGTAAGAGAACCGTAAGAGATCTCTAGATAAAGAAACATGTTCCTGATCTGGATTTTGTTTACTTGTGCCAAAGTTTTCCTAAAATTCATGCTCATATCATTAGCCAATAGATAAAAGGAAAGGCAACTCAGGTAAAGTTTGCTTAAAATGTTCTATTATACAATAAATATTTTTGAATAAATTTGTAGGCAATTAAAATTAAATTTCTTTTCAGCAATTTCAAATTTCTTTTCACACATTTATAGGATTTACTTTAATTACATATATTTCAAGCACATTGGAATACAATTCTTGTTCTACATACTACTCAATTTAAGTGACGAACAAAAAAAGACAGAAATATTTTAAGAGTAAAATTTAGTTTATCAGAAAAATGTTGGAATGATAATTGATTTAAAATATATTAAAGATATAACTCCTTTCTTACATGTCTAGTTTCTGATATGGTGTTGAAAATATTTTTGTCTCTCAATGCTGTAGGCCTAAATTTATCTTCAGAAATGTTTGCAACGTAATGGTAGATTACATGAAAAATAAAATTTTATGTATTTGACAATTAAACTTTAAGTAGAATTTAGATAGAATTTTATTTTATTTTATCAAACCTTTGTTGTTAGCCGTGAAAGCATACATTAATCTTGAGCAAACATTAACTATAATTTATGTGTAGAGGATCAAGTTTGGAGTCATGGTAACACGGACATTAAAGTAACTTCAATGAGAGTTGCTTATGTAAGTAACTAATTTTTATAAAAGCATCTAATAAGAAATCATGAAACCAAAATTTAATTTAATTTAATTTTAATATATAATAGTATATATTTTTCATCATTTATAACTTATTATGATGAAAAAATTAGTTGAAAAAAATTAGGTATATTTTTTATATAATTTATATTGTTTTACGTATTTATTATTTCAAAATTAAAATACAAATGAGTTAATATTTTAAGTTGAAACAAAAAATGTAAATGAAGTATGAAGATGTGTGTAATTTTTGTGACCTATTTGATGAACTTTTTAGAGTTATACTATTGGAGTGTAGAATTACTTAAAGTAGTATAAAGTAAAAAGTGATGATATAATATAGTGAGACCTATAAAAAGATAAGTTAAATAACTATAATGAGTTGCAACCTTTGTGACTTTATCTCGATTAAAGATCAAAAGATAAATCTTTTTATAGCAATTACAATTTAATTTGTGACATTTATTTTCAATAAATTAAAAAAAAGTTAGTGAATTCTCCGGTATCTCAAGGGTAATTTTATCCTGTCTAGGTAACCCAATCAGATGGTGAGAAGCATTTGACTTGACTTACTAACATGACTCATTTAATTGAGGTGGCGCATTCTGATTGGGTAGGATAACTTTTACCTCAAAATTATTGGGGTTACCGGAGATGGCACCAAAAAGTTATGTTATATCGCCACACAAAAATCATCTTAGATCTTTCTTATTGATCTTTGATCAGGTATCTCCACAGACAAGTTGTGAGACTAATCCTCGGGTCATGATGATGATTAGGTAAAGCTCTTTTCAAAGTAGCGACTATAAAATTCGAACCTCTAACATTATAAGTGAAGATTATCTGGATCAGAGTCCATTTCTACGGCGACAAATCATTGTTTATCTTTGATCTTTCTAATTATTTAAATAAGTAAGCATTAAATTAAAAAACTAGAAAACCAGATTTTTTGCCAAATTTTTTTTTAAACGAGGATGATATAACATGCTTTTTGATTTTAATAGATTAGAGTATTCCATCTTAGCAATCTCACTAATTTCTTTTTTAATAACATTATTTTCTGATGTTTGTGTAACATTACTTTAAATAAAAATATTAAACACGAACATATGATTGGTCCGAATGGTAACGAACTTGAGTCCCTTAAGCAAGTGGTCAGAGGTTTAATCCCTGACTCTTGTATATGAAGAAAATCTGGTTGGAAGAGTTTAACCCTTAAATGTCGTCCAGTACCTTGGGGATTAGTTTTCGCAGATATGCGCGGAGGATATCTTGAAAAACAAAAAAATAAAAAAATAAAATATGAAACATTTAAAGGCTTGAGAATTTAAAAAAGTATTTAATATTTTCTTATTCAAATAATTAGAAGTATATAAAATTATTTATATTAAAACATAAAAATTTCACCAAACACTTAGCAAATTAGGAATTTGCTAATATTATTATAAATTCAAAGCCAGATCAAGAAATTAAAGTAGAAACTATTAAAGAAAAAGTAATATATTCAGATGATGATGAAATAAGATTTCTTACATGTTGATGATTTTGTTTCTAAACTTGAATTTATAAATAAAAGGTTAAAATTTAGAATTTAATCTAAAACTCTTATTCAGATTGCGAATTAATGTCATTCAATTTAAGCACTCTTACCTTCTATATATAACATAATAAATGTTTTAATTAATTAATTGAAGAACATGAATCTTTTCTTTATCTTTTAATTAATTAATTAATTCAGTAAAAATTATACTTATAATATTATCATCCTAGTAACCTCCGCACCTAGACACAGTGGCATTATTACAAACCCAACCAGAACGCAATCTGTACCTATTTATTCTCAGTTTCCATTTTTAGTTTTCTTAATTAATTAATATTTCCTCTTTTTTGTGCATTTTAAAGCCAACTAACACCGGTTTTCTCTCTCTTTGTCTGTAAGACTCAGACTCTGTTGTTGTTGTTGCGTTGTCTGGTTTCCTCTCCAAACCTTAGAGAGCGACCGGCGAGCGGAACCTCGCCGGGAATTTGCTCTGAAACTCGCCGGAATCTTCATTTTCCCGATTTGAGCTGCCAATTCTGTTTTGCCTCCGTAGAAAAAACAAAAAATTGTATTTCATGTTCTTTTTTTTTTTTTTTTTTTCTGTTGTGGAGAGAGCAATGCAGAGAGGAAGAGGATGTTTTTGCAGAAAATATCATGAGATCTCCGATTTCTGAATTCCTTATGTTTTTGTAAACGTTCACAAGATTCAATTTTGTTGTTTTTGTTTTTATCTGTATTTCTTTCTTCTCGAGTTTCTAGATGACGAGTCTGCTGAATTTGTGAAGAAACATAAGGAAGAAACGCTTTTGAAGTTTGTTTGCCAGCTAGATTGTGTTCAAATTACAAGGTGCGAATTTGTCAGCTTCAAAATTTAAAAAAATATGTTTTTTTTTTTTTGTGTATGTAGTTTTTTTTTTTTTTTTTTTGTTTTTTGTTTTGGGGGTTATATAACGTTCTCTTTTGAAGTAGCTTTCTCTTTGGTGCTACTGGTTATGAGTTCTATGGGTTAGAAGTTAGAACCTCTTTATGTTCATTTTTTTTTATTTTTAATTTTTACATGTTAATGTTTAGATTAGACCCCATCTGAAATTTTGGTTTTTGGTTTTGTTTTTCTCTTGATCTGTTGAAGTTTAAGGCTTTCGTTGTGAAATTCTATCTCTATCTGCCTAATTTCATGACAGAACCAAGGTGGAGAATTATAGACTTAAGGTAGATGCCTTTCTCTTTTTTGGGGTGGGGGTTGGTTTCAAAAAAGGAGGGGGATTTTGCAGTTTACTAGGAATTTCCTCTAATTTCTATGGAAACTTTGGTTACAATTTCCTACATTTTCTTGGCAATTAAATGGCCAAACTGTATTAGGTTGTTGGTAGGTAAGCAAGGAGCTTTCTTCTGTTCCCAACATCATCCTGCGCCATCCTTCCTTCTGTTAGTGTTTAGTTGAAGATTCAACCATTTTTGGCTTAGTTTTATGCCAATCTCTTTGATTTTCGCAATTAAAATATAGGAAGTGGTTCTAGCAGGGTTTCAATTAATCCGTTCTCTCTCTCTCTCTCTCTCTCTCTCTCTCTCCCCGTCCCTCTCTTTCTGTGGGGAGGGTGATGTTAGTGGCTTTCTAATTGTTTAGATGATATTTTCTGGGTCTTAAATGGCCTTGGGTTTTCTTTCTGCTAATAGCAGTTTTGATATGGATTGTCATATTCATTATCATCTATCATTTCTTTTGTCAAGCAAATGACCTTGAATGGATTTCTAACAGATGAAGAGGAATAGAGTCTAACAAAGCTAGCAAGTGAGAAGATTTTCGGTGATATTTCTCTTTAGAGATTTTCTGGACTCTGAGCTGCAGAATGCCTTTTGAAATAACGGGCCAGAGGGGTGTGTCAGCCACATCCCACTTTTTTGGTGACATTTCCTTTCCTCCTGAGGAAATTATTATTCTAATTGTGTCATTTTGATTTTGTCAAGTTTTATCATATGACCTCAAGAAGTTATTGATCATCAGTTCCATGGAACACTTTAAAGTTTAAAGTCTAAGACTGGGGTCTTCTTTTCCAAAATCTCAATCAACTTCTCTATGGTCCAATGCTGTTGCCTTTCTGACCTGTTGGTTTTCTAAACATGTCTTCAACTTTTTATGGGCAGAGGAATGTTGGATTACAGAAGCCAAAATCCATTCGTGACCATTATCCACAAGGTGAGGTCCAATCAACTCATTACTTTTTCAAAATAGTCCTACATGTCCCCGTTTTCAATTCTATCATTAATGGCCCAAATATATTAACTAACAGATAGTTATGATTCAGACCTAGAGTGAACTGTTTCGCAATTCAGTCTAGAAATTGGGAAGTCGCCATTGTTTGGACATGTTAATTTATTAGTGTTTTTCCATATATCTTTCTGTATACCTTATATGATACCAGTCAGGTCTCTATTGAAACACAGTTATACATTTCCATGTTTGGACTTTTCGAGCAATATTTCTCTCACTTTCTGTTTCAAATTTGTTGGAAGTGTTTTATTGCATTCAGAATAAATGATTATCAGTGTAGGTATCAAGTATCCTCAATTTGAGTAATTGTCTTAAATTTCAAAACTAGTATATTTGTTTGACTTTGTGGTGAATTGTGATAATACTTGTCTATTTTTGGATTTTTGGCCCATACTCATCTTACTTTCTGCTTAGAGCGACATATAAACTTTTGTTGCTCCTGGAATAATGATCATCACTTATCAATGTTGCAAGTACTTTTAATATGAGTAATTGACTTTATTTGTTTCAGTTTGTGGTATAAACCTAATTGCTGCAACCTTTACTAAAATAATGCCTTATAATGCATGTATCACCACCATGTTCTTGCGACTTTTTTAACCGTGGTAAAGCACGGATAATTAATGGTGGTGTCATATATGTGGTTTTGGTATAGATGTTAAGATTTTGCTGCTTTTTATCATCCTAATTTCGAATGTAATAATAATGTAATATCCATGTGTATCCATATGTGTTTGTTCACTCGCGTTCTATAAATAACCAGTTCATCTGCAGAACATGCAATTAATTTCTGGATAAAGTAAGTTCTTCTATATTCAATTTTTCAGGAAAGAGTGAAATGGCAGCATCACCTGGCAGCATTTTGAATGCTTCGTCACCCCTTGAAATAAATGGGAAAACCGGCTTGCCAATATCACAGACTAGTCTATCTGGGGAAATTACAGAAAACTTGCATTTTGGTGGAGAAGAAGGCATTACAGATGTGCTGATGGATTGCCAGGAACAATTTAATTATCATCCAGGATCATGGTCTGATGTGCATATGCAACCAGCATCTAGCTCATATGGTTTAATTGGGAACAAGATGGTCACCAATGCTGCCTCTCGTGAAAGTGGTCTATTCTCAAGCTCGCTGTCTGATATATTTAGCCAAAAGTGTAAGAATTTTTTCATGCATGCTAAGATAGTTGCAACATGCATAACGGGTATTACAGCATAGTCAAGTGATCAGAAACAATACCCTTTTACCATTCTAAAACATTAGATGCAAATTTCTGCTGCATTAATTTGCTTGTATATCATCATTAGCATAGCAGAATAGATGCTTGTTATCTTCCCTAATGTAGCAGGACAAAGAAGGCCATCTTTACCCAACAAAAAGAATAAACTAAGAAAAGTTTTCTATTCATTTTATGTTTTGTGATTTTACTTTAATTGAATTGATATCCTCATCTGTGTGTTTATATGCATATCTTTGTGCAGTGAGGTTATTGGGGAATGGTGTTCTGTCTGATCAGCCCATTACCGTTGGTTCCCTTCATGAAGAAGAACCATATAAGTCTCTTGAAGAAATTGAGGCTGACACTATTGGGAATCTCCTTCCTGATGAAGATGATCTGTTTTCTGGTGTCACTGATGAGTTAGGATGCAGTACTCATGCTAGAACAAGTGATGATTTTGAAGATTTTGATTTGTTTAGCAGTGGTGGAGGCATGGAGTTGGAAGGAGATGAACATCTAGTTTCAGGAAAAAGAACCAGTTACATGGATGGAGATCTTGGTCACTATGGCGGTTCTAAAGGGAAGATTCATTTTGGTGAACAGTCTTCCAGAACACTTTTTGTTAGAAACATTAATAGCAATGTAGAAGACTCTGAGCTAAGGGCTCTCTTTGAGGTGAACCTTTATTCTTTTATGCTGGTAGAATTTTCAGGAAGCATTTTGTACTACTAATATACTGTTTTGTTTGTTATTGCAGCAATACGGTGATATTAGGACCATTTATACTGCCTGCAAGCATCGTGGGTTTGTTATGATTTCTTATTATGACCTAAGGGCAGCACAAAATGCAATGAAAGCACTCCAAAACAGGTCCCTGAGGTCTAGGAAACTTGATATACATTATTCAATTCCGAAGGTATCATTCCTGGTAACTTCTCATGTATGCATAATTTCTTTTCCATTGTTATCAGTTGGATAAAGTTGGTAGTTTGTGGTTCTTATCATCTTTTAGTATTACTGCTAAGTGCTTCAATTGCTCAATTGTTTTGTCTTCCTATTTTTTACGCTTTGCTTATCAGTATATCTTAACTTGATGATTTTTTAGGGCAATGCTCCTGAGAAGGATATTGGCCATGGTACACTGATGATATCTGGTCTTGATTCATCTGTTTCGAATGATGAACTTAAACATATTTTTGGATTTTATGGAGAAATTAAAGAAGTAAGTTGTTCATTGTTGGTTTTTACCCATTTTCGATGTTTGTGTTTTACAAAAGATGTGACGAGCATACTTAAATATTGTGTCTTAAATTGCAGATCTTTGAATCTCCAGAAATGGATCATATTAAATTTATTGAGTTTTATGATGTACGAGCGGCAGAAGCTTCTCTTGGGGCATTGAACAGGATCTGCATTGCTGGGAAGCAGATCAAGCTTGAACCTGGCCATCCTAGGATTGCAGCATGGTGGCTATTCCCACTTCCTTTTAATTCTTTATTTAATTTTCTTCTCTAGTTTTCAGTAGTTTTTTTTTTACTATTTTATGCTTCTTAATCTGTCTATCTTAATTGATGTTTTGTATATTCATGCTATATTTTGAATCTGCATATTTGAATAGTATTTTCACTTTCTAGTGGTTAATAGAGTGTAAAGTTATTATCCATCACTTTGATGGAAAAAAATTACCTTTTTCTGTTAACAATTGTGGAAACCTTGCTTTTGTAGTCTGGTGCAGCTGTCTCAGAAAGGACAAGATGAACCAGATATTGGTCATAATCTTAACGACAACTTATTAGTAAGACAGAAGGGTATGATTTTTTCTTCTTCAACTTAATTTTTCCCCTAGGAAGCTAAGATGTTCTTGGTCTCACTAGATGTAGTTTACAGCAACAGTGTCTTCTGGAGTAATTGCATCTGGTGGAAGCTTGGAAAATGGATATAATCAGGGATTTCAATCTGCATCACAGCTACCTTTGAATGCTTATATTGATAATAGCGCATTATTTCATGTGAATTCTAGCATTCACAAGACAGCTAGAGGAGCATCTATTCCTAGATTTCATCCTCATTCTTTACCTGAGTATCATGGTAGTTTAGCTAATGGTAGTCCTTACAACCTTTCAAGCACCATTAGCAACATAGCTGCCAATGTTGGTACTGGATCAACAGAAGTGTCCGACAGCAGGCACATTCAGGGAATGGGCTCAACTGGGAACCTAGCAGAATTTAATGCAGGAGGTAAGTGTAATGTGCTAAGAAAGCTTCATGTATAACCTTACGTTATTTGCAACGGTTTCAAATAGTTTATTGTCTAGCGAAAATTATGACAGGAAAGGGCCAAATTACTGCAAAGGGTAAACTTATTTTTTACTTTAAATGGCATAGCAATTTAAAACCTTACAGTAATGGGCTTGACTGTTGCTGTTAATGACGATGAATACTGTTTTCAATATTTTCATAATAACACCAAAAATTATAAATTGCTGTTTAAAAGGCTAATTATTGATGTAAATAAACTTAGACTTGCCTGTCTGACTATCTGAGATTAAGCATTCTGATTGAATCTTGGTCTTGAAGTCAGCCTTTCTATCAGCTTGTAAGTGGTAGAAGCTGGGTAATTGTAGGCTGGAGAGATATCTAATTTGGATTTAGTAATTTTATATTTGAATTCTGCTGTGTGAAATCTTTGTTTTGTTCTGGACCATCAGGAAATGGGAGCCGCCCACATCATGGACTTTATCATATGTGGAACAGCTCCAACTTGCATCAGCAACACCCATCAAATACCATGCTTTGGCAGAAAACACCATCTTTTGTTAATGGCGGTGTTGCTCCATGTATTCCACAGATGCCCAGCTTTCCTAGAACACCGCCTCATATGCTGAGAGCATCACATGTAGACCACCATGTTGGATCAGCACCAGTTGTTACAGCCTCACCCTGGGAAACACAATCTTCTTACTTGGGCGACTCTCCTGAAGCTTCTGGTTTTCGATTGGGCTCTCTAGGAAGTCCAGGTGTTCATGGTACCTGGCTGATGCATCCTCCAGATTTTTCTCCTCGCAACATGTTTCCTCATCTCGGTGGGAATGGTACAGACTTGACGTCCAATGCTGGGCAGGGCTCTCCTAAGCAGTTGTCACATGTTTTCCCCGGGAGGCTTTCCATGACTTCAATGTCAAAATTTGATTCTACCAATGAACGAATGAGAAACCTGTATAGCCGTAGAAGTGAAGCAAACACTAACAATGCTGATAAGAAACAATTTGAACTTGACCTAGGTCGCATATTGCATGGTGAAGACAACCGAACAACGCTTATGATAAAAAATATCCCCAACAAGTATGCCAATTATCTCCCTAGCTTTTTGGACATTTTGCTGCTTACCCTGTTATCTTTCATGTTCAATTTACCATAGAATATTGCAATGGCATAATTGTTAGTTACCTGAAACCATTGGATTATTTATAGATTATTTTACATGTGGCAAGTACTTAAATAAATACATATTTTATTTTTTATAGTTTTATCCCTGGGTAGGCAATTTGATTATTTGGCTCTTGCCTTTTTCATTTTGGCACATTGGCCATACAAATGTCATTTCTCTCTTTTGCTTGCTTACACTTTCACATGCCTGTGCTCATTTTACATATACATTTTATATTGATCAATCAGTTTTCCATAACGGATTTTACAGGGTGTAAAGCATGCAAGTTCTTTTTTTATATTTGTTTATATATTTTGGCAGGTATACATCAAAGATGCTTCTTTCTGCCATAGATGAGCAATGTCGGGGAACTTATGATTTTCTGTATTTACCAATTGACTTCAAGGCAAGTATATATTTGGAGTTGGTTGAATGTTTGCTTTAGTGAAGCAATCATAATTGTGTTTCTAAGTCAATTCTTTAAATGTTTGCAGAACAAATGTAATGTTGGCTATGCATTCATCAATATGATTGATCCTGGTCAAATTATTCCATTCCATCAGGTTATTTGAGAATTCTTATGTAACAGTAATTTGATTCATTCATCTATGCAATACGAATGCCGAGTTAATCTCTTTCTTTTTGTTTCTGCATGTGTTGATGAAACTAATAGATAAGAAACATTGTGCAGGCTTTCAATGGAAAGAAATGGGAGAAGTTTAACAGTGAAAAGGTAGCTGTACTTGCATATGCCCGAATTCAAGGAAAATCCGCTCTTATTGCTCATTTCCAGAATTCAAGCTTGATGAATGAAGATAAACGTTGCCGCCCTATTCTCTTCCATACAGACGGACCAAATGCTGGTGATCCGGTAAATCCGCTTGTTGTTTAGTTTTAACTATATTCCAGTGGCTAACTGCAATGTATAAAGGAACTACATTATTACCTGTATTCTTCTCACTGTTATTTTGCTTCGTAGATCTGGTTGATGTTTATGTGAACGTGTTAGGCTGATACAAGTAGAATGCAAGTTACATTACTGGCTTTCTTATTCAGTTTGATTTTTTCTTTGCCTGATGTGTTAATGTTAACATGTTAGGTGCCTATTTCTTTCATGCATTGAGTATGGTAGTAGCAAATGGGGAAGGCATTCAATGCAATTGATTGGCTGAAACTAATTCCAAAGTATATTAGTAGTAATGATTCTATGGCTTGCACACAACTACAACATTAGGGTTCTGACTCGAGCTGGTTTTGATGGCAATAATGTTATCTATTTTTGTGGTTTTAACCATTCAAGCATTACATTTATTTAACAGACTGCACTTTCCATTAAAAGGCTATGCTTGCAACCTAATGAGGGAACTTCTGATATCTGGTTCTTCTGGTGATTTTATATATCCTAAGATAAAATTGATTTGTCGCTGCAGGAGCCTTTCCCCTTGGGTAACAATATTAGACTGAGGCCTGGAAAGTGTCGAGCTATTGGTAATGAGGAGAATCGCAGCCAAGGGAATCCTTCAACTTTGGCAAGTGGAGAGGAGTCTGCTAATGGAATAGATTCTTCATTGAGTTCTTCAAGAAACTCGGACTGATTTAGCCTCAGGCACTAACAGTTCAATGTTGCATTCAAGTCCAAGTTTGTATATTTTACATTTTCTTTTTGATCGACAGTGAGGAATTGGAGCCGGTAGGAAAGGGGCTCACAATTTTTGCCTATAGAGGAGCCTTGCACAAGTTTTTGGAGGTTGAGGTACATAACCGCTACAATGAAGTCATTGATTTTAGTATTTTCTTTATTTTCCTAAAGTTTTGGATGGAATCCTGCTATCATCTTACAAGTTTAGAGAATGGCTTAACTGAAGCTTAAAATTTTGGCTAGCTGTGAATGGAGGATGTGACAATTTGCATATCCCTTGAGATAGCGCATATCATTGTGGATTTCAAGGGTATTTTGTTGTTGTTTTAATTATTGTCTTGATGTTCATATGTAATTTTGTTTCTTTATTTCCCGGGGCATTGTGCTTATGGGATTTGTTTTTGTCTATAGAATGTGATTGTTGAGAAGAGATTTCATTGGAACATTTTCTTGGATGGTATTAGTTCAGATATTGCTGTTTCGCTTGTTATTTCTGAATTACGTCCTCAGTGCCTAACCTATTCTGCATGCCGGAGCAATTTGTTTCTCAGTTTTAAGTAGTTCTAACTCAGCCTTGCATAAAATTGATGTTGGTCGGAAGAGTTATCATTCGTTTCTGTTTTACCCACTTTTTTCCCCATGATTTCCATTTTCATTCTCACACATATTTGTGTGATTCTTCTTGTACCATATAGACAGTTCTTTTAAAAAAAAAAATATTTTCCTTTTTAACTTACATAGCTGCTAAGATGAAGAAAACTGATTGTGCAATTCAACGTTCATATAGCTTTGTCATTTAATCATTATTTGAACGGAATAATGCTTCATTCATATTTGCTGGCATCTTTACCGTTTTTATTATTTGATTACATTACATTTTATTTTTTTTATACTTATACTCTAATTATCAACATGTGGTTGGTTCGAGTGATAAGGGATTCGGACACCTTAAGCAAGTGGTCAGGGTTCGAATCGTGGCTCTTGTGTATGGATAAAATCTGATTGGGAGGAGAGAACACACCTTATGTGCTCAACAGGTTCCCCGACGGAAGTTAGTCACTGCTAACGGTAGTGGATACTTCATACTTATATCATGGTTATAAAAAAAAGATAATACTTATATTCGAATTTATTACCTAATTCATCATGTGAGAGATGTGAGCATAAGTTACCTAATTCATTATGTGAGATATAAGCACAAGGGAGGTGCAAGTAGCTTTTTTTTTCATTTGAATGAAATGAGATCTAATAAAATAGGATTTGGGCTTTCTTGCCTTTAGTTGGAGGGGAGATGAAGGATTTTAAAAATCTCTTTTCGTTCGAAAAGTTTGAAGGAAGGGGAGGGCAAATAAGGGGGTTAAAATCTCTTCCCTCCAAAAGTGTAGGGTTGAGAGGGGAGAAAAATGACTAAGGGTTTGTTTGAGAGTTGGGAAGGGTGGGTAGGGGAAGACATTTTGAGAGTTTTTTAAAAGAAAAAAGGATGTAAAGAAATTTTTAAAGCCCTTCAAAGTTCTCCTCTAGTTCATTATTTTTATTTCCCCAAATTTGGGGGTTTTAGTTCTTATGTTGGAAAATAAATCCTCATGCAAAGTGAGGAGGCTATCCTCCCTTCCCCATCCCTTTTCCCCTCCAAACTCCCAAACAGACCCTAAAACATTTATACACTTTCCTTCCCATCTTCTTGCAAACCAATTAGTGGAGGGAAAATAAAGGTCATTTCCCCTTGCGCCTTCCTCTCCGTGGAAACAAACAATGAATTAGCAGGATAGCTACACCATTTTTTGAATAGGAGTTATAAGTCTTGATACTTATTAATTGTTGGCATCTACAATTGCATGCTTTTTAAATATGAAATTGTCATGTGCTACAAAAATCCAAATTTTAGAGAGAAGTAAACAAATTAAAGTTAGGTCGGCCTCGATAGCTTAGAACATGAAGTCAGTCTCGGCCCATTGGGATCTGCTAGATCTTGGTCCTTAGTCTTCAAGAATCGAGTTGGTCGTCGAGATGTATCATATAATTGTTGTGTGGTCACTTTTAGGGGTGTTCATTAGTTCAGATTGATTTGATGAACCCGAAAATCTAAATCAAACAAATTAAATTGGCCAATTATTATATTTTAATATTTACTATATTTCTTATTTATATATATATATATATATATATATATATATATATATATATATTTATTTATTAATATTTTAATATTTTGATATTTACTATATTTTAATATTCATATATATATTTTTAATATTTTTCGGGTTTGAATCGAATTGAACCAAACTTTGGTTCAAAATTCCTAAAAAAAATCAAGACCGTACCAAACTAATTGGTTTTGATTGATTTGAATTTTTTTTCATACAAATCGAAAACGAACTGACTCGTGAATACCTCTAGTTATTTCAACCCACGTGGCAATATATTTTCTTCGTTTCCTTTGCATGCTTAAAAGTTAAAACTTAAACGCCATTTGGGTTATTAATATATACAATTTTTCACAAAATTAATGTAGTATATTTTTTAAGGCTTTGTTAATGGTTTATTTATTCCAATAATCAGAAGAAGAAAATTATATACCAATATACACATTCGCCACTTTATTTACCAATATAGTCATGTGTTTTATCACTTTAAGAAGCTCCACTCTCTAAAGTCGACTTCTCTTCATATCCATTTTTTTTTTTTTAATTACAAGTGGGAAGTCGGCTTTCAAGCCTGAACCTTTTCACTTTACGTTTTTTTTTTGTTATTTTAAATTTTTAGTTGTGTTTTTTAATTAAAATTTTTAAGTGTGTTATAGTATTCAGGGTATTGGTTTAGGGTTTAGGTTAGGGTTAGGGTTAAAATTGTGTTTTTTTAGTGTAAAATATGATCAAATGATAATAGTCAAAAAAAGGAATTGATAATTTTTTATACACTAGCATCTTAATTAAAAAAATACTACAATTTATAAATAATACAGCAATATTAATACTGAAATTTGTGGTTGCAATACAAATACAAATTCAAATATTACATCAAAATTAATCTCCTAAATGATGACTAGTCCCACATCGTGGAGGACGCCTGTTCCGTGCAGGGAAGTTGACGGCGTTGTCTACCTTGCCTTTGTTATTCTTGATCATTGATGGGTGACTCATCTTGCAGCACAGTCTCATTTCAATTAGAATCGGTGGATTGGTATGATTGGTCATTTCTAAATTCGCCCATATATGGTGTTGAAGAACTAGCAGTAACATGATGGGAAAATGATGGAACGCCAAATGAGTACAAGTTTTGCAAATAAGCATTAGTTGACTCAGAGGTTCCAATATTTACACCAAACAGATTGCTAATAAAACCATCTTCACTGGACGCGAAAGAGTGTCGACGAACGTCAGAATGTTCAGAACCCTCTTGTTGAGCTAGACTGTAAGCAAATGACCGTGCGGTGGTTCAAGGTTTTCGTGTTGCAAGGGCTTGGCAATTGGGGGGTGGATTGTTGAGGTACAGAACGAGGTGCACGTTGTTCGGTTACATGTGTTGAATGGTAAACATTTGAGTTACGTCCACCCAGTGGGTCTTGTAATTGTTGTGACAATGACAAGTAAGGTATTGAATTGTTTGAAGGAACCTGTTTGAAACACAAGAAGAGGGGTTGAATTGTGTTTCTTAATTTTTTGAAAATACTTTTCGCAAAACAGATACTTAAGTAGGGTGTAAAAGCTAAAAATAAAGCTTTGGAATCAAAAGGAGTCAAACACAAAAACGTTGGACGAAGGCTTAAAACGTTCTCTAAAAACTAGATTAGGAAAAAAAATCTCAATCACAAAGATTAGCGATAAACAAACTTAAGCATAAAGATAAGGGATTAGAAAAGCACGTTAGGATGTTTTCCTGTTTCACTCTTAACCCAAGAGCTACGTCCAGTCCCTTCTACTTAAAGGCTTTATCCACACAAAAAAACTATTTAACTATTACAAGTATTGTACCACCTTTTCGGGTATAAGTATTCTAGACCTCTAATCAACTTTGAAATAAAAGATTAAGTACAAACTTTGAAATCAACTCTACGTAGAGAGTAAATATGAAATATAACAAGTTCAGAGAAAGCTTAAGAGCTTTAGAATGTTTTGATCGCTAGTATGCTTGTGTTCTTGTATATTGCAAGCCGTGTATGTCTTGTTTCTTCAAAGCTTGGGGTATTTATAGTGTTTCTACACTTTAGCGTTTTTCCTTTCTTTAATGGAGGCAAAGAGCCGTTCTGATGAACATTTAATGCAAAGGTCCTTTGAGAATGAAAACTTGTTCATAGTCTTCTAAAAAGCGCACTAGGTTATCAGAGAACTGAAAGTAGAACTGATACTTCTGTGTTGTATCCGAAAGTTGCCTTTTGTCTTTCCTTCTTCAGTAGAGTCAACTTAACTGATTCAGCTATGTGTCAGGAATAGATAGGCATTTATACGTTTGAGGGTACTATGTTTTTTAGAGTACTTTTACATGATAGACAATATTTTAAATATTGCTTTTAACAATTACACGCTAAAGCGTTAGTCCAATAAATAGAATAAATATATTATAAACCCTTTGGATGTAAAACGTAAAGTTTCTCTTGACTAGATGAGTCATTGGACTCACGTTTGTTTGCTTTTAAATAAGATCACAGTCCGTTGAGACTAAGTCCATTAATCGTATTGTTTAAATAACGATAGACTTTATTGATCTTGAGTATTTGGACTTTTATACCTACACACTTAAAGAAGATACATTAGTCCATAAGCTTCTTTGTTCATCTAATTTAATCCCTTTGTTAACATTAAAACTTTGAGGGGTCATGATTCATAATCGTTTTGGTTCCAACATTATTAAGAAACCATGCCATATATTCCTGGGTTGGCAAAACATTACTTTGAAAAGGTGGCCCCGTTAAGATGTTTTGTCGGCGTGCCCTCCAAATTGGGAGCCATTGTTCATGTTTTGTGGCCCAATTATCATAATGATTGCCTCGCATGTCAATCATGTGGACTTCTTCTAGATCTTGTGGTGGTTCCGATAGTTGCTTCACTTGCCCAAATTGGGGCTTCACCTTATCCGTTTGACGCCACTCTATAATTGAGAAACAGATCAAAATAGTATAGACATTCCACATTTTGACATCTCGGAATGCAAATTGTGGCAAGTAGAGATCTGAAGATCTCTGTATGACATCCACACTAACTGGAAAAATAAATCATGGTTAGCGTCAATACATGATACACAAAGTATAAGTAATTATATGTTTTGTTTAGATTTTTCACCTCGTCAATTCCCATGTGATCTATCTGTGATTTGTAGAGTTGTGTAACCCACAAGAGGGACGGCTTGCGAGGAATTTCAGTTTGAACTTAAATACGAGGCTGTGTGACTGTGAAAAATTTCAGGCACTGCACTTCTCGTGCTCACATGTTATCGCTGCGTATTCACATGCACGTCTCGACTTCATGCAACTTGTGGCTCCTATGTACACGTTGGAATATGTCTTCAACTTTTACAACGAACAATTCGGCATAGTGGGAAATGAAGGGTATTGGCTAGATTATAATGGAGATGTTTTGTGCCATAATCCAGAAATGCGGAGAGATGACAAGGTCATCCTAAATCTATCCGCATTCGTAATGAGATGAACCTTAGAAAAATGGGTCATCTGAAAAGATGTAAATTGTGTCGAAATGAGGGCCATTGTTAGAATAATTGTGCTAATCGTGTTGGAACTTCAAGGCAAACCTAGCACAAACACTAGTTTTATTTTACTGTAACTTTGTTTTTCAGAATCACAGTTTGTAGTATTTAATTAAGATAGTAGTGTATAGAAAACTACCAATTAATTTTTTAGACTATTATAATACAATTTGATCATATTTTTACGCTGAAAACACAATTTTAATCCTAACCCTAACGTAAACCCTAAACCAATATCCTAAACACTAACATACTTAAAAAAATTAATTAACAAAAAAAACAATTAAAAAAATAAAATAACAAAAAAAAAAAAGGAAAGTGGGAAGGTTTAGGCTTGAAAGTCGACTTCCCACTTGTAATTGAAAAAAAATTCACATATAAGTGTATTTGGGAAAGCTAAAAAAAATAGATTATGCTGATAATTGATTATATGTATAATCGATTATTGTGATAATCGATTATATCCAGAATTTGTTTTGTTTGGGTATGTTAGCTGAAAATCGATTTTAAGATAATCTATTTCGTTTGGGTGGTGTAAAAAAAATCAGTTTTACATAGTAAATTATGAAAAAAAAAAGGTATGAAATTATTTGTATAATTTAATAATACTTGTTTGGAAGTTAGTTTAATAGGAGTAAATAGGGAAGAAAGTTTTGAGAATGAAAATTAATCAAATCATAACAATTCGAAGCTAAAACAAATTAGTTGACATAAAACAACTTTTTTTTCCCAAAAGAAGTTTTTTTTATAAATTTAAGTTAATTGCCAAACATGATCGATTATATATAAAAACAACTTTTTAGCCAAAAGATAGCTGAAATGAAAAAAATTAATCTTTCCCAAATATGCATGGCTTTTGGAGGATGGAACTTATTAAAGTGACAAAAACATGACTATATTGGTAAATAAAGTAGAGGGATGGGTATATTGGTATATAAAATTTTTTTTCTTCTGATTATTGGGATAAAAAAAAATCCTTTGTTATCATATATGGCCTAAAAAAATTCAAGAACAGAAATTATTAAGTAAAAATAAAAGTATTTAATATCTTAAAACTGAAAAATGTAATATTTTTCTTTTAAGTAATTAATGAAAAATAATAAATGATATTTGGATTCTAAATTTCTATTACCTTTTACATATGCCCTAAAAAATAAATTAATTAAACCTAATTATTAGAATTTAATTTTGATAATCACCACAAAAAAAGGAATTTAATTTTGATATATTATCGGGGTAAAAAACGTAAATATTTTTTGCAACATTAATTTAAATATTTTTAAGCTTTAATTGATATGTATTGTTAGTATAAATATTTTTTTATATTGTCAATCAATTATAAATTATCACATCATTAAAAATATTTAATTTTTATCATAATCAGCTTAAAAATCACATATAAGATGATTTGTGATTGATTAACCGTATAAAAAATATATACTAACATTGTGTCAAAATTAAACTCATATTTTTAATAAGGTGGTAGCATATAATTGAATGATAATATCAAAATACTTCTATAGAATCCATTTTATCATTATCTTTTACACTAATAATAATAATATTTTGAGAATTTCTACAATATTGTGATGACTATAGCACCAAGCTGAATTGTAAAGTCGTGATTAAATACTAATTTTATAATAAATATTTAAAAATAGAGTTTAATTGATATGTATTTTTAGTGTAAAGTTTTTTACACTGACAACCATTCGGAAATTATGGTATGTGTGACTTTTGAGGTAGTTAGGATAACAGTCAAATATTTTAGCTTATGTGACAATTTTTGATTGATTACTTGTATAAAATATTTTTATACTGATCGTGTATATCAATTAAATAGTTAAAAATAACCTCATAATCCATCAAATGCTTAACATTTCACCTTAAATATCATATAATCTGAAAAAAAAAAAAAAAACATGAGTATAATAAAATTGCCATTGAAGTCGATATATATATCTCCTCCCTGCTCCTACATACAAATAGACAGAGTCTGTGACCAGCTTCAACAGCCAAACCAAACCAAACAAAACGAAACGAGGTTTGAGAAACACAATTCGTTGTGTTCCTTCCCAAAAGTAGTTCGAGGTGATCACAAATTAAGCGCCAATAACAACAGCAGTAGCAGTAATAGTGTAGTAGTATCTGAAATGGAGCAGAACGGCGATGATAACGGCGTCAATGGCAGCAAAGAAAGGGAAGAACAAGAGGAAGCATTGGTGGCTTTAATTGAACACCGTACCCGCGAAGTCAAAAACCTCCGTCACCGTATCTCTTATTACCAATCTCAGGTTCAAGTTTTAATCTTTTTGTTCCTTTTCTCAAACACAAGAGAGCCAAACAGATTAATAACATTTTTTCAATGGATACAGAATGAAATGAAGTTCATTTTAACCATGGCTGCTTATTTGATATTTATCACCAATTTGTTATCTCTTTTAATTTCATCACTGCCATTTGCTTTATCGCTACATGTAAATAGTTATCAATGAGTTGCATTGCTTATTCGTTTTTTAGGTCTTTTTCTTTATTCATAGAAATGGTTCCTACCTAGCCTTATTCCAAGTTGTTGGTTTCCACTGATAAACTTTATATGTTTTAATTTCATTGTATTTGTCAAACATATCACTTGTGATTAATGTTTTTTGAATCTTTTATACATGAGATATTATTAGCTGATCATATGTTTGGGAAAGATGTGCAGCTTGAGGATGCAGAAAAAAGGTTGAGAGATTCTGAATCCAAATTGGTTCGCCTTCGAGGTCAAACGAATAAAGTGTTATCTAGAAATTGCATAGATGATGGAACTGTAACTGTGAAGGCAGAGCGTCGATCGAGTAGTCCCGTTGATAGAAATGAAGGTCCTTCAAAAAACCAGCGTCAATCTAAACCAGAACTTCGTATTCCTGATGTGGCTCCATTACCATTGTCAAAGACTTCTGCAAAATCTTCAATGAGTTCCGGTGCTGAAGCTTCTAGAGCAAAATCTGATAAGTCTCATAGACTTTCTTCCGAGCAGCAAAATATCGAAAACAAGGACAAAGGGACAAAAAGGAAATTCGGTAAGACATTAATCTCTAGGGTGGTTTTCATTATTGCTTTTATGTAGATTTTGCGAGTCCATGGACCATATCTAAGGTTATGTGCTTTTGTCTGGATTTTGTGTCAGTTGTTGCTGTTCTCATCATTTCAAGATTGCTTTCAGTTGTAGTTAAGCTTCACAAGTTTTTTATTTGTTTTCCAGAACAGAAAGAACACAAGGAGTTGATTCCTTTAATATGTAAGAGTTCTTCACCAAGCTTGGTAAACTGTCAAACAAGCAACCACATCTCAAGTCAACACAAGAGGAAATTGCGGAGTCTTGCTTTGTGTCCTGTGAATGATCAGCTTTTCGTGACCAGGTAATAGAATCATTTCATCATTTCATTTCTAAATAATTTGCCTTTCAGAAATTTGTTGAAAGTTGACTCATTAATCATTATTAAAACTGTCCTTGTTTTTTTTAAATCTTTGTTTCACTTATCTCTTTTCCTCTCTCGAATTTTGGCCACAGCAGGTCTAAGGCCAAATGTTATCAATTGCTACCAAAAAAAGTTAAATTGCAATCTCATGGCTCTGAAATTTTAAGTTGTGCCTTTTTGGTCTTTAAACTTATGTTCAAATTAGATAGAACATCTGCTTGACCACCACAGCGGCTTCTAGAGTCTTACTATCCTTTTTGAAACTTGAATTTATGTTTCTTTCTGCCTCTTCATTTATTGTAACCTTTTTTTAAAATCCATTCACCAAAACTAAAGTGATATATAGAAGTGATATCTAGGAAAGGATATGCCAGTTTTCACTCTGTGAATGTACTTCGCTACCAAGATTTAGACAGTATAAAATCTGGTACAACACAAATTTTATCATTCCATGAAAAGTTTGTTTGTTATCATTTTGCACGGGGTGGTTCATGTCTTACTTATACACAATTTTGTGGTTTAAGAGCTCTTTTTGTCCTTGGTCAGATATCTGACTATGTAAATGTAACAGTGTAACTTGTGTCATTCTCAATTTGAATTTCTCTCTTATGTATAATATGTTTCTGGTGATACAAGATTGATATATTCTTCTGAGTCTGATTCTTGCTACTTCTTGGGCATGCTTGCAGTGCTTTGGATGGAGTGGTCAACATGTGGCAAGTTCAGTCCAAGGGGTGAGCCCTAATTTACCTTTATCTTTTTTTCTTATATAAATATTTTGTTGAACTCCATAATTTTTGTTTAAAGCCTTATTTTATACCTTCCCCCTATATGTCTTACATGTTGGTTGACTGATGGCATCAAAATATTAAGTACTATGGGTGCGTTTGGGTAAACAACTTAATTAAGTACTTATCCAATAAGCTTTTTTTTCAAATAAGCTAAAAACAACTTATTTCCATAAGTTTCTCTCAAAAGCTTATGGAAATAAGCTACAAAGAGCTTATAGGAAGATCATGAACTATTTTCATAAACTATTTGCATAAATTTATTTTATAAGCTATTTTCATAAGCTCTTTATAAGCTCTTCCAAACACACCCTATATGAGATAGAGCTATGTAAATGAACCTCGTGCATCTTTCTTATAAAATTGTAAAATGTCTAATGCTATGAAGCGCGGACATGGATGGGAGGTCGCTGTGTCCATATTTGACACTGCTTTGATACGGGCCTACAGGCAACACAGTTGGATACGAATCCAAGCAGTGTCCGGCTCCTTTTGTCTGTTCATTCCTTCTTCACCATGCTGTACACGACTAGGACAGGGCTTCGTATGGCTCTGCACGGCCGGACGTGGCACCGACACTGCCCATCAGTCTGTGCGGGGAGTTCAGAAGCCAATAAGTGTGGCTGCACCCTCTCTCTTTTTGGTCTCCTCCTCACCGAGTGCGTAGCACTGCTGTTACTTTGAGTTCTTGCATCCTTTGTATTCAGAATGTTAATGAAGGGAAAAATTTAAAAAAATTTTTTTTTTTTTTTTTTGTTAGCCGAGTCAACTGTCAAGCTTTTTATTGGGTACCCCGCCATGCTTTTGACACTTTTGCAACAACATAATATAAAATAAGACAATGAATAGTCAACAAGAACATGCAGTATAGTATAAAATAAAAGGTGCTTTATGGAAAGAAGTTAATGTTTATTTAGAATTTGGAATAAAATAAATTGCAGAATACAAATATAGAAGATAAAAATTGAAATATATTAAATATTAAGCTTTAATTTTATTTTGATTTCTATAATTTATGTTTATAACTTCATTTATTTCTTTCTATATTTTTTGTTTGAATTTTGATGTTGAGCATATGAAGTCATTTTATGATTATAACATATTAGTATTATGTTTTATTATATAATGTGTCCTAGGTCCTAGCCGTGTCATGTTCTGGTTTTCTTAAAATGTGTCGTGTCGCGTCGTGTCATATCCGTATCTCGTGTTTTGTCCGTGCTTATTGGAGGAATTATTTTTCTTAATTCTTTACCATGTGATCATTTCCTAACAAATACAACCATTGTTAACATAAAATAATATATTACTTTATACCATGATCAGAGAAGCTGTTTAATTAATTTGGTTGCTTCCTCAGCATATGCATTTTCAAGGATGTTGTTGATCATTTGTTAGTGAGTTCTGGGTGTCAGTACTTCCTATAATTGATTTGGTGGTTGTTTAAATAATTCCTTAATGGACACATCTGGGGATCCGGCGGCAACTTTGTTATCTAAGAATTAATACTGGAGAGCAATAAGATGGTATGGATTGCATGCTAGGAATTTATCCGGCGGCTGCTTTGGTATCTTAGCTTTATTTATTTTGCTTTAGTCAAATTAATGGCATTCTTAGAGTTCCGTATTATTCTGTGCATGATACTTTAAAATATAGTGAGCACGGAATTTTTTTTCTATGGAAATTGGAGGCTAATCAAAACCTATTTTTGGGTGCTAATTTCTTATCTACTTCTATGGTGGCACTTTGGAGAGAGTTTTTATTCTTATTTGTGGTGTTAATGGTGATTACAAACAGACTTAATTAAATAGAATATGTGGAAAGGGGAGTTTGCCTAATACTTATCAGGTTTTTGCACAAGCATAAAATCTGTCTATACTCCCTATTGTGGCTCCTTCCACTTCTACTGTCAATCCATTATCTCCAATAGTCTTCCACCCGATGAATTTGAAGTTTTGTAGTAGAAAACATTATGATTTTGAACTTTAAACTATTTCACAAGTTTCATACTCCTCTGTTATCTCACATGTTTCTTTCTTCCCATTTTAAACTGTGAATCTGACTATATTCCTCTGCCTGTGACAGTTTCTTCCTCAGTGTATATGAAGTCTAGAAGTAGATGTTATTATAACTGAACTTCTAAGTATTTTGAAGTTAACTTACCCATGTTATCTAATTGATATTCTCTCTCTCCCCATCTTCAATTTTGCAGATCTGGAGCCTCTCTGCTTAGCACTACTGATTGTGGTTCCAAGCAGAGGAGATGGCCAGAAGATATAGCTTGGCACCCAGAAGGAAATAGCATATTTTCAGTGTATAGTGCTGATGGTGGAGACACCCAACTATCAATTACAAATCTGAATAAAGGACAAGGGGTGAGGCTTCTAACATAAAAGTAAAAGTTTGTAATTGGGTTTCTTTTTATTGTTATTGCTATTTATATATGAAAAATTTGTATGTGATTGACAGGGAGAACGTGTAAAATTCTTAGAGGAGAAGCCTCATGTTAAGGGTATTATCAATGGAATTGTTTTTATGCCCTGGGAAAATACATGTTTTGTAACTGGTGGAAGTGACCATGCTGTTATACTTTGGAGTGACCAGGATGGTGAGAACCAATGGAAGCCAAAAGCATTGCACAGGAATCTTCATTCTTCTGCTGTCATGGGAGTTGCTGGTATGCAGCAGAAGCAGATTGTGTTGTCTGCTGGTGCAGACAAGAGAATTTTTGGGTTTGATGTTCGTGTAGGAAGGGCAGATTTCAGGCATCAGATTGATACTAAATGCATGAGTGTCCTGCCAAATCCATGTGACTTCAATTTATTCATGGTTCAAACAGGGTAAATTACATCTGCTTTGGAGTCCACTTTGTTTACTGTGTTTCTTTAGTTTCCACAAGCTTTACTGTATTATGAAGAATTTATAACATCCCTTAAATTTCAAATTGTCGTCTGGTTTGAATCTTGCATTATGACCATTTTGTTGCTAATGTGCAATATAACTATTACCATTTGCTTATGTTGTAAGTGCACTTTAGGGAGTGGGAACAAGAAGGGTTGTGGTTTGGTACCCCCAACCTGAAACTCCCACACTACTCAATGCAGTGCATGACAACCACCAAGTCTATCTCGTGCCTCTATATATTTTATTAGGTAGAAATGCAATCTTTCTGAAAAGCATGGAAATATTGTTATGCTTACAATACAACAGCATATTGGTGAAAATAGTTATTATAGTTTATTGTGCTAGGGTAAAAAATGAGGTCATTGGGCCATAATTCAGCAGGTGCATTTGTCAGACTCTTCAATTTGGAGAAAGATAAATCCATTCATGATTCAGTGTGAGGATGAGTGTCTGTTCTTCAACTATTCTTGTTGAGAGCTGAAAACTCCCTTTTGTTGTTCATGTTCTGGGCTGGATGATGGTTTAAATCCATAAGCTACTTGACAATAGTTTTGATATATCTTGTACATTGAACTCAGTACAAGAGTTTGCCTTTAAGATGGGATTGATCCTGTTTCTCTAAGACCAAGATTTTTCTTCTATTGCTATTCCTTGTTTATATACCTGGCTCTCCCACCTGCTGGGAAAGGCTTTTGTTGTTGTAAATTTATTGTACGTTAACTACTTTTCTTTCTTTCAGGACTCATGAGAGGCAGCTTCGATTATTTGATATTAGGCTGAGGCAGACAGAACTTCATGCTTTTGGATGGAAGCAAGAAAGCAGTGAATCTCAATCAGCTCTGATAAATCAGGCTTGGTCTCCTGATGGGCTTTATATAACATCTGGTTCAGCAGATCCTGTGATTCACATCTTTGATATTAGGTATAACGCTCACAAGCCTTCTCAATCTATAAGAGCTCATCAGAAACGAGTCTTCAAAGCCGTGTGGCTTCAGTCTCTTCCTCTTCTCGTTTCCATATCTTCTGATCTCAACATTGGATTACACAAGGTTTACTAGAACATCTTCCCAATGACTATCAGACCACACCCCTGCACATGAAGTAGTGTGTTCTGTCCCCACTTTTGTGGAGGCTGAATTTCTGTATTACTTGTAATTTCTGAGGAAAGGATATTATTAACTTCATTATATGACCTGTAAATTTTGTGGGTTGCAAAGGGTAAGAGGGGGCTAATGCTTTATTTATTTTTGCTACAAGGGGAAGAATATGTTTGGAACTTTATTTGGAAAATTAGGAGAATTTTGGTTGGGAATGGCATACTGAGATGTTTATCAAGTATACTTCACCAATTGTTCTTTTTGGGTATTAAAAAAGGTTAGGCAGGGAAGCCTATTGGCCGGGTTGCACTTAAGAGAACTCTTCTCCATGATGATGAATCAAGCATGATTCCAAATACGTCAGCTTTTAAGAGTCACAAGTTGCTTACTACTTGGTTCGAGATAATTGTTTTGGAGTTGGGTACATACTCTTCATAGCCTTGTTTATTTTATTTTTTGAATATTTCACCCAATAGTGTTTGACAATGATGTTATAGGACTTCGTTAGTTTGTTTGTGTGTCTTGTTTAAATGTACGCGGACTGTTACGGAGCTTCCTAATTTTACATGATCTACTTTAGTTCTGTAGAATTTTTTTTTTTTGGTGGTAGTTCTATAGAAATTTTTTAATAACGCAAATAAGTCCTTAAACATTTCTTGGGGGGACAATTCAGTCCCTGCGTGCAGTATTAGCAAACATGTACAATGATCTTACATTTATGTTTAATGACTGTTGTTGTTGGTGCTCCAGAGTTGTTCGTCCTTCTTGACTCTGAAACAAAGGCCAAATTAGACACATAACAGTGGATTATTAAAATATAATAAATACACAAGTTCAAACAAAAACATGTGTTGTTGGCTGAGACTGAGTAGGGGTCTTTTTCACTCTTGTTCTCTTTGCTGGACTTGGTTTAGCTTCTAGTCTAGTAGGACTTTGCATGTCTTCTCATAATGACTCATCTCATCAAACTTTTTGCACGTCTTCTTATAATGATCCGTGTCATCGCACTTTCTGCAAGTGACCTCATATATCTTTCTAAGCTTATTGGGCTGCCTGCCTGGCATATCTTCAGACTGGGGATCTTTTCTTCTATGTTTTTTTGGTCTGCCAATAGACCTTTTTAGCTTTTGTGGCTCTGGCTTAGGTTGGTTAGTTTCAGCCCAATATTTTTGGTTGTTGACAGGTTGAATGAAATGATCATAAGTTAAATTCAATGCCTCCATTGTCAGTCATTGATGCACATGATCTTCAAGCCCCTCATTCTTAAATGCAATGGGTGGAATGGCATGGGCACAAGGCTTCCCAATCAGTTGCCACTATTAGCATGCGCATGTCTGATGGGTTAGACTGATCCCCACCTTTGATCTATGCTTTTGTACCTCAAACTTTACGTTGTTTGGATCACCTACCCATGTAGGTGTCCACCTATTGTTGTCCGCCTTGGTCTATCAAGCCTTTTTTGCTGTACAAGTGGTAGCCTCCCTCTATATGAGCCTAACACTCTTTTGTGGGTCGTCATTCTCCTCACCAGGTAACATCTCACCTCCTCTAGCATGGTCATTACTAGTTTCTCTCTATACTTCACAATCTTTGCATTCCGGACCTCACACATATTGTTGGTTATGGTGCATGTTTCCTGATACTGCATGCAAGGATGGAACTGTCCCTCTGAAGAAATGTAGGGACTTATTTGGGTTAAAAAAATTCAACAGGACTAAAGTAAATCATGTAAAATTAGGAAGTTTCGTAAGGGTCCACTTAAAATTTTAACGGGACATATAAGCAAACTAACGGAGCCTTACTAACGGGAAGAGATGGAGGGACTAACGTGGCCCTATAATGTCATTATCAGAGACTATTTGATGAATTAATTTTTCTTAGAAATAAAAAATGGGTCCACATAGAATTTTAACGGGATACATAAGCAAAGTAACGGAGCCTTACTAACAGGAAGAGACAGAGGGACTAACGTGACCCTATAATGTCATTGTCAAGGACTATTTGGTGAATTAATTTTTCTTAGAAATAAAAAATGGTTCCCTATATTTTGTCCGGGATCAAAATGGGTCTTCATTCTTAATTCTTTTACCAGGAAAAAAAAAAAGAGGCTTTGGAAGAAAAAGCTAAGGCACTATAAAAAAATCATAATTTGTTTTTTTTGTCTTTTATAGCCGAACTTTTATGATTCATCCATTTAGTTGATGTCAGGTTTTGTTGCTCGACTTTTGTGATTTTAAAAAATAACTTTCCATTTTGGGTCATGGAATGGGGCCGGAGGGAATATTAAGTTCATTATTTATTGGGAGTTGTTTTTTATGGCCCCTCATTTTTCTAATACAACCCCTCTCATTTTTTTTTAACTTTTTTTAACCTAAAATACCCTTCTTTTTATTTTCAGTTTTCAATCACAGTTTGATTTCAATGATCAGTCTGAATCCTGTTGCTTGATGGCTTCCCAATCTGTAGACAAGCAATTGGTGGGATTGTGGGAGTTTTTAATTCACCATAAGTCTGCCAGGAGAATGGATCATATAGGTGGTATTTTTCTTAACAGGTTTTCACTCTACAGATGTTAGAGAAACATCTACGCAAGGCAAGCTATCACTGCAGGCAAAGTGTACTAGCCTTACTATGTACGTCCCTATTTTTTTTTTCGTAGTTGATTCCTGCAAGAGCTAGACACGGCTGATGTCTGGTTTGTGCATGTTCTTTTATCACAATAGAATTGGTCAATCACGATTGGGAGTTGAACTTCAGAAACTTGTATGTTTGAGAATAGTATTCCCTGCACTGAGATGGTTACATTGTATATGCCTCCAACAAATAGTAGGAATTCAAAGTGAGACAACATAGCAAATAATCTTGCCTTGAGTTTTTTGCTCCTTTATTCTGCTCTGACTACTGCTCTGACTAATTAATACTACATAGTAATGTACATTTAGTCTTTGGGACTTGCCTTACTCGAGGAATCACCTTTCCATTCTTCCATTTCAACCAAAACATTTATAATTGGTATGTCTGTTAGGTTCCAGTCTCCGAAATAAGCTACCTCTGGACTCAATAAAATGAGGATGAATGGGCTACCAAAAATAATCAGTACTATATTGATAAGATCAAGCTATGAGCAAGAAACTAAATGTGAGGAACGAACTTCGTGGTCATTGATGGTATTTTGAGTTTGGAGGGAGAAAATGAGGTCCTTGGCCATTGATGGAAGGGATAGCTTATGATTCTTCTTTTGGGGTTGTATAGATAAGCATGAGAAAATATTGTTTAAAGAAGAAGGATATTTTGGATAAAAAAAATTAAAAAACAGAGGGAAGGATTGCATTGAAAAAAACAGAAGGTGAAAAAAGCAACTCCCTTATATATTTGGTAGTTAGTCTTATGATATATTGGGTTTGGGCTGGTACCAGTAATGTTAGTGCTTAATCTAATTACTAATACAATAAATAAGGATGTTATATTATTGTTGTGACACATTTTTTATTAGGTTAAATTGACCTCTTTCTTCCTGTTTGTCAAACCCTAATTTTAATTTTTTAACATCATATTAGAGCGATAAAATCCGCTATACCGTGATCTCCGTGTCAATTTCCATTGAAATGAGTTTTATGGAACTTAGTGTATATCCCATTCTTTGTTTTTCCTTAAATCAATTTTTTTCTTATTTTTTTTTTCTTTTTTAAATATGGTAAGGAATTTTTTTTATAGTTTGTGTTTTGGGAAAAAAAAAATAGTAGGGGTGGCAAAATGGGTTGGGCCCAACAGGCCAACCCGTTTAACCCGACTATTTTGACCAAGAAATCAGAAAAAGCAAACCAGACAATATATGGACCAGTTTTCTGCTTAGACCCTACCATCAATTTTCACCAATCCAAACAGTCACAAACACTAATTTTTTTAACAGTTTAAGATAGGGCGGGACGGGTTGACCAGCCAACCCAGTTTAAGGAGGTCTAACCCATTTTGTTAAAATGAGTCAACCAGTTCCACCCCGTTTTAGGTAGGCCAACGGCGGGTCGCGACTGGTTGACCCGTTTTGCCACCCCTAAACAATAGTATCGATAGTATCGACAAAATGGGTCAATCTGTCTTAATTAGGGATGACAAAATTATCCATATCCGTGAATATCCGTTGGTAAAACCTGTTATGCACATGAGACGAGTAACTTAATGGATACATATAGATAAAATAAATGATTTTTTTCTACCCATTTATTAATGAGACAAAAATATTAAGATATTCATACTTGTGGGGTACCCATATCAGCGGGATACCCGAACCCATAATAAATACATTTCTCCGCGTTGTCACGATCTCTTCCGCACTTCGTGTCTTTGAACCCCAAAATTCCATATTCTCTTCTCTCTTTCAATTCATTGCCTTCATTATATACCCTGGTATGTGCCCCTCATCGATCTAAATGCTAAGTTACAAATAGTCAGTCAATTGTAATCAATTCTATAAAAGATAAATCTATTCTACCCCACTTCAAATAAAACTACTGACCTGCTCGGCATATGATAATGCTCTTTTCTCGTCTTTCCTTTCCCGCAAAACAGACAAAGCTACAAAAACCGTCGGTCTTGCAGGATCAATGTTCAATAAATCATGCACTAACTTGTTGAGCTTTGAATAATCAGACTTTAGCTTTAGAATCATTGCATATTCATCCGTATATGTTATGATGTATGGATCAATTGACCGGGCCTGATTACCAAATTATCAATATAATTAGGGATTTTCTTTTAATATCCCATTCTTTTCAATTTTTATCTCTTTTTTTAATTTTATTTAATTAAATTTCATAATTACCCTTTTTAGTTTTTTTTCTTTATCCCAATCCTTATTTTACTACTTCCTTTTCTACAAATTTTTATCTCTCATCTCTCATCACTCTTGTTTCTTACTTCTCTCAATATTTTTTTGCTTTCGAGTATCAGCGGAGGTGAAATTATGACAAAGAAAGGAGTCATTGTGAAAGGCAAATCAATTGTATAGAGAAAAGTGATCCTAAACAATTCTGTAAAGAAAGTGACAGTAGAACAGTGTTTACTTTCTTTCGTTGGAGGTAAGTCTGCGTCGTAGGGATTGTAAATTTTAATAACCACGAAAATTAAGGTATTCAAATTTTGGTACCCTACGGAAACTAACCGTAAGGTATCAAAACTTGTTTGCTATCTTTCCGTAAGTACCAGAATTTGAAATTAATTATATTTTGATATACTTCATAATATTACCCACATTTTTTATTAATAGTTATTAATAATCTGATATTATTTATAATATTTTATATTATTTATTGTTAACGTATTTTTTTAATATATTAGGAAATTTTTTGATGAATAGTGAGTTTTGGTGTCATATAGATAAGTGGATATGGAAGATTATGTAAGTAAAGTATCTCATGAAGTGGATTGTTGTGAAGCATTTACCACTATAGAGGTAATTGATTGATAAATGATCATTGTTAAGTTTTGAATATGTATATATCTAGCGACTGAATTTTTAATTTTTTTTCAGGTCTTTCATACTCGAGATGATCTGTTGTAATGGGCTCGATGTGTTGTAATGGAGAATGGATTTATTATTATTATATTGAGATCAGACATAAACAAAGGATGTGCAGGAAGAAAGACATTTCTACTTTTGAGTTGTGAAATGAGTGGAAAGTATAAACCATATAAGGAAGAGTTAACTCGCAAGGTGACTGGAACTAAGAAACGTGACTGTCCTTTCAGACTAAGAGGAAGACCTTTGAAAAATGGTGAAGGATGGATGGTGAATTTGGTGTGTGGGTTTCATAACTATGAATTAGCGGAAACATTAGTGGGTCATCCATATGCCGGCTGGCTTAATGAGGAAGAGAAGTCTTTGCTTGGTGACATGACAAAGAATATGTTAAAGCCAAAAAGCATTTTACTAACACTGAAGGGCCATAATGAAGGTAATGTCACGACTACTAAGCAGATTTATAATGCATGATGCCAATATCGGAGGAGTCAGAAAGGTACTAGAATAGAAATCCAGCATCTAATGAATTTACTGGAACGTGATCAGTATGTGTATTGGCATAGAAGGGTCGAGACGACAAATGTTGTCAGAGATATATTCTGGACACATCCAAATGCCATAAAACTATTGAAGGTTTTCCACATTGTGTTGCTCATTGATACCACATAAAAAACCAACAGGTATCGATTGCCATTACTTGAGATTGTTGGTGTTACATCAACAGTGTTGACATTCTCTGTGGCATTTGCTTATTTGGATTCTGAGCGAGTTAATAACTTCATCTGGGCACTGGAGAAATTAAGAGGACTAATACTAAGAGATGATGCGATACCTACTGTCATTGTGACTGACAGAGACATTACATTGATGACTGCAGTTCAAGCTATTTTTCCCACTGTGACAAATTTGTTATGTCAATTTCATATTGAAAAGAATTTGAAGGCTAAATGCAAGATGCATGTGCATCCGAAAGAGGCATGGAAGTCGGTGATGGATGTGTGGAATAATATTACGGATTCTTCTGATGAGACTGAGTATGCAGAGCGTTTGGCGAGATTTGAAGTTGTTTGTTCCCTATTTCCTTTTTTTGTTGACTATGTGAACAATACGTGGTTAACCCCTAACAAAGAAAAATTTGTCAAGGCATGGACATATCGAGTGATGCACTTGGGAAACATAACAACCAATAGGTATGTTCATATTTATATATTAATTATTTTAATTAAACATAACAACCTTATTATGTACATACTTATATATTAATTATTTTAGTTAAACATAAAAGGTATATTATGTTCATATTTATTTATTAATTATTTTACTTGGGAAACACAACAACCTTATTTTAGTTTGTTTCTTTTTGATAATAGGGTAGAGTCTGCTCACTGGATGTTGAAAAGGATGCTTTTGAATAGCATAGGGGACTTGTGTAGCTATTGGGATGCCATTAACAACATGATCATATTGCAACACACTGAAATAGATGCCTCAATGGAGAAGAGCCTTAGCGTAGTGGGACAAAGGTTTTATAACCAATTGCAGGGACTGGTATCAAGGAGTGCATTGAATCATATAGTTGACGAGTATGACCGAGTTAAAAATGTTGGTATTGATAGCTTTGTTTGTGGCTGCACAGTTAGAACTACACATGGGCTTCCTTGTGCATGCATACTAGCTAGGTACTTGCTAAGTTCAGTTCCATTGGACACAGTACACATTCATTGGAGGAGGTTAAGCTTTAATGATCAGTGTGTGAACGAGCCTGGGTCAGAGATATTAGTGGAACATGAATTTAATGTGATACGGCGACGACTTGATGAACTTGATGAAGCTGGAAAAATTGCTCTGAAAAGTAAACTCCGTGAAATAGCATTCCCAGACACGACCTCAATGTGTCCACTTACTGCGAAGGTCAGAACAAAGGAGGCACCAAAGGGTCATGTAGCTAACTTGGCCAAATCAACTAAACGTGTGATATGAGCCAAGGGTTGGGGGGGACAATTCAAGTTTGCAACAAGAGGAGGTGAAACCATTCAAGTCCAAGTGACCTTATGCCTTCTTTTGATTGTAACTTGTTCTCTGATTATCTGATTTCAGTGTTCTTGGTGGCTTTGGAAAGCTCAGAAAATTTTATACAAGTTGTATTTCTACCATCAAGACCTAATTCGATCTCTATCATGAAGAAAATAGGGCTGGAAGTTAAACACGAAATTCTGGACGGATTTGACCCATTTTATTTTAGGCTTTATTTCAATATGTTATTTGGCTATTGTATGGTGGTGGGGCCGAATTTTATGATAAGAAAGGAGGTTAACTTTTGGCTTGCATGCCTTAGTAACTCCTTGGGAGGTTATGGAATCTTATGATGACTTGTGTAAGCCAACTCTTGGCAACCCCAATTCATATTTGTATGCGCCTATCTTGATGAGTAAGACAACTTTGATGTTAATTTGGATCAATTCCATTTGTAAGAGTATTGTTTTCTTAGGTTCTTGGTTGAACCAAGCTTTGTTCTTATCAAGAATCCAAGGTTCTTGTGGCGAACATTACTTGGCTTATCAAACCTTCTTGGTTTGTGGCGCCCCATCATCTCTTTCTTTCCATTTTCTTATTTTCTTCACTTTTGTGTTGTTTCATTTTGTTTCTATGAAAAGAGCACGAAATTGATATGCTTTGAATTCAACCATAAGATCTTTAAAAGGCAACCACACCATTTGGTTGTCATCAACGTGATTCTTCCTACTTTGTGTATGTTGATGCACGCCAATCTCCCAATGATAGCAAGTCAACTCACCGCCGGTCTCAGACATCCGCTCATAAGAAACCATGCAAGAAAAGAATTCTGATGTTAAACCAAATTCGTCTTGAGATGCAACCATATATTGAATCAATTGTTGATGTGAAAGCAAATGGAAATTGTGGTTATCGTGCAATTGCGGCTTTGCTTGATAAGGGTGGGGAATCTTGGGCTATAGTATGTCAAGATTTGATTAAAGAGCTTGGACAGTGGCGTGACAAATACACACAACTCTTAGGGGGTCATGGACTGGTGAAACAACTGATTGAATCTCTGTATATTGAGAAGAAAGCTACGGTAATATGACGCAATTTTATTTTTCATTTCTTCATTATGCACGTTCTTATGGGTAATGGATTTGATTAATTTTGATAATTAAGCAATCTATGATAAGTGGATGACCATGCCAGATATGGGTTTCGTAATTGCATTCAGCATATAAAGTGGTATTGGTATTGTTATCATTACAGGAAAACATGACATTTTTCCCTCTTAGAGGTCAACCACCATCATCGCCTGAAAATCATCGCGTTATAAGCACTGCTTTTGTGAATAACAATCACTTTGTACATGTATATTATGATGCATTACAAATTTCCATTAATTCGTTCTATTATATTATAGCATTGCTTACATACTTATTTAATTTTAACTTATTTGTAGGTCTATTTGAAGCCCGGGTCTCCGATACCTCCAGCTGTTCCGCTATGGTTCAAATATTGCAATAGTGATTCTCATGGATGGGTTGCTCCATATACATCACGAATTCAACATTTTCATTCATTAATACAAAAACAAACAGGATATGTGGACATAACAGAGGATTGATGCTGCTTTTATTTCTATTCAACATTTCCATTCTTTTATTTGTATTCCTTATTCTTAGATTTGGTTATGTCCTACTTCTACGCTTGCTTTGTATTCATTTATTTTTCTTTATTAATAAATTGAAGGACGAATAATCCCTTTTTGCTAAAAAAAATTATATCAAACTAATTTAAATAGTTATATAAATAGATAGGGAGTTTACAATAAAATTTGAAATTTTTGAGTACATTAAGATCACCAGTCTCATACAATTAAGAATTTGTCAAATTAAGTAAATACTTTAAAATTTAAGTAAAAAAAACATGAAGAAGTGTCAATCAGTCCTCCTTCTTCTCCTACTGGATGAAGGTGCATCCTTTCTCGCACTGCGCGCTAATCTCAGTGCCTCTTGAGTGACATCCCAAACCTCCTTGGTCCCTTCAATTGCCAACCTTCTATCAATCATGGATGATAGAAGGTCAGTGTCGCGACCGGAAATCGTGAAGGAACGGCTATAAAAAGAGATTTTTGAGAAAACAATGGAGTCGCCACCAATTTTATTTAATTTAGGAAAAAATTGGAAAACCTTCATCTTTTCAAAAAAAGATTGCCCTTTGGAACCAAATTGAGTTCGGGAGTCGATTGCGCATGGGGAAGGATGAGGACTTAACCTCATAGCACCTCCTAATACATCCGTAAAAAAAAACGATCACCTAAATTAATTGTGCAAATTAATTGAGGAATTTTAATGTATTTATTTTACCTATAAATTTAAATATAAAGTGTTGGTTTTAAAAAAGAAAATCTAGAATGAGGAACTCATAATAAAAAATTCTATCCCATGAGCTAAAGAGGCGAGTTAACACCTGCATATGAATAGAAATAATTATGAAGGTATCGTCATCATCATCTAAAAGGATCAAACCAAAGTACACTTGCCAAAAAATGCAACAAAAATAAAACACTTACTCAGGGCGCATGAGAGAATGAATCCTTCGCCCAAGTGCTCCACAATTCATGGAAACAAAATTTACTAGGCTCCTCAATTCCGCATGTCCTCTGTACAAGCCAACATCACCAGTACATTTCTAATAAAGCAACTTTGACATTTTATGGGTTGATTCAAGAGCTCAAATATTTATCCACTTGAGCAATATTTATCCTTTCCACCTGAGCAATATTTCAATAATAAGGATATAACATTTTCAAATAGATGAACTGGACATTATCTACGGCAAGCATGTTGATGCCACAAAGCAATTGGCAAAAAAAGGTAAAACAACATGAAATTTATGTCTGACAATTAGGGTGTGATGCAGCAAATGTTATCAAGCATAAGATTATTATTATTATTTTTCACTGCAAAACACTTGCTGCTTCTCCACTTTTAACAACTATGACCATCGAGTCTCATGAAGACAACCTTGGGAAGGTTTCATCCATAAATTGGGATGACATTTTCATCATTCAAAGGAACCAAGTTCACGTTGCATAATCTGCACTTTCAAAACAGACCAATCTACATCTACATCCATTAATATTCAAAAGCTTACACTAAAGCTTCATAATCTGCTCGCAGGAGAGTCGAAATATTCTCATGTCTACATGCTCACTAACCACAAAATCCATAAACAAAGTTTGATCAAAAAGGAGAAAATAAAATGATAAAGGAACAAAACCATGAGTAGATAAACAATCAAGTAAACATAACACTTAGGGACTTGACACGTGAGCAATCATAGAATCAGTAATTGATTGTCAAGTCAACCAAACTCTTAACCAAAGAACAAGGCATTTTATCAAACATCATGTAGGCAACATTCTCAAACATTCTGTGATAAGATTCTAGTAAAATTACATCAAGTAGCAAAATCAAGAAGTAAACTTTACAAACTCAGTGGCTTTTCTGAAATACAGAACACATGTTTCAGAAAACTACAAAAATTTCTCTCAAATCATATTATATCCAGAATCCAGAGAAAAAATAAAACGAAAATTCCCTCTCCCAAAGGAAAAACCAGAACTCGAAAATCTCTCTTCCTCCCTTTTTGTGTCTATGATTTTTCGGATTCTTTTGTTGTTTTCCCCTCTGTTTTCGCTCTCTGTCTCTTGGTTATCTATCTCTTCTGTGTATGCCTTTCCTTCCTATCAGTTCATCAATGCTACCCCCCATTTCGAGTTTCCTCTCTGCCTCCTTTATAGCGCTCCAATGCGTTGCTGAATCTGTTGGAAATGACGGAATCAGTCCCGGATTCAAGGCCGAAAATGGCGCGATTCTGGTCAGGATAGGCCAAGCTGCGATTTGAGTGGAGAGTAGAATGGTGCTTGACGGCTAGGGTTCTCATAAGGGAATGAAAAAATGAGAAGTGGTGGATCCCACTCATGGAGCAAGGGTTTTGGTTCCGGACTTAGATTTTGGCCCATAAGACTCTATTTTTACTTTTTTCCTCTTTATGAATAAGACATAATAAATAAAATGCTGCTATATTATATTTTCCTAACACAAATCACAATAATAAAATATTTTTGTGATTTTCATTTTCTCTAAAAAAACTCTACTTTTTTAATTTTTTATGAAAAAAATGGCATTTTTATGATTTTAAATCTTTGTTCCATTTTTTTTGGATTTTTCTAAATTTAGGCAAAAAAAAAACAAAACAAAAAAGGATCCGGTCAAAATGGGGTGTTCACAGTCAGCAATGCTATCGCAAATCGCCTACAAATATCAATTATAATAATAAATCGTTCGGCCTCGACATAAAATGGATAACATATACAGATAATATGAATTCATATAAACTTACCATCGCAGGATGCGTGTCACTGGTATTGGACGATGGCAGTATGATGTAAGGGTGGGATATTGACTTAAACCACTGCTTGTATGCCGTCATGCACTGTGCTGGATATGTTGCCTGAAAACCTATATGGGTCTAATGTTCTACAAAATTCATCCAACGTAGATCCATCTCTTCAGGAGATACTGGAACACTGGTGAGCTGGTCAATTGACCGAGGAATGCGCTGCACATAACCAAACTGCCGTAGGACCCGGTCCGGCAAGTAGGCTTGAATCCACATACCCCACCTGATGTACCCCCAGAATAACGAGACCCATTCAAATGGGCGATGTCCCCTATGCTCACCATAAGGCATCCATATGACATCGGCTGTGGTCATCTCATCTAGCTGAACCCGATAGGGCATCACCAGTCCGTCGCTCTTGCGTGGGGTCCAACGCGAGGCTCGAGGTAAATCCTCAACGTAGCCCTCTATTAGGTCCCGACTCCCCATACCAGGAAAGTGCTCAAAGATCCAAGCCTTTTAAAAAAATAATGATTAACTTAGTTTTAACTTGGTGAAATTAAATGCGAAAACAAAAAAAAGACACTAAATTTTTGTACCTGTAGAAGGGTCATATAACCTCCTAATTGCTTCGTCTCCCAATAGCTGGCATGACCTAGATGGGCATACAAATATGCCAGGGCAGCTGCATCCCATGCATAATTACCGCAAGTCAAGAAGTCACAGAATAGATCTAGGTATACAACATCGACTGAAAGTGCACTCTTGTCAGCAAAGATGGTGCAACCTACCAAGTGCAGTAAAAACGCCCTAGCAGCCTCGTCCCACCGTTGTTCCTGACAACGCCCTATGTATATAGTTTGCAGCCACTGCAGCGAAACTTTTGAACCCTTGCATAAGTCAGTCTCTGTCACTGCCTCCTGGTATGACACTCCTAACAACTCCCTCAAAAGTGCATATGCGATGGCTCTGTCACTGTCAGGATGAGTCCAGAAGGCTCCCGTGATAGGTAGATGAAGTAAGGATGACACATCATCTAGCGTGATGGTCATCTCTCCAAAGGGAAAGTGGAAGCTGTTGGTCTCTTTATGCCACCTCTCAACAAATGCAGACAAGATGCCCTTGTCCACCTCCTCGTAGCAGGATGACAATAGTGGTGCCAACCGAGAGATGTCTACCCTATCCTGTATCTCACTGTGCTCAATCGTGCACTGCTTCAGCTTCTGGCCACCGGTGACCATCTTCAACTCACCTCGATCCTGCATCAATCAAAGCTTTCTTTAGTTGGTTGAATCAAATTTTTAAACATTTAATCAAAGTTTAATCAATTGGTTCATTACCTGTCCGATCCATATGCGTGTAGCAACGTGATCCCCAAATGACCTAAGGACCGACGTGTCTTGGGGTCCACCCGGGAAAGACCCTGCCGGTGAAGGGATCTCCTCCTGATGCTCTGTAGCTGTAGCAGCACGACATCTACGTTCTGAATCAGTGGGTGGTACCCGTACAACACCACTCCCTCTCATCCGTGGCATATCTATATACATAAATATAAATTAAACACATTACTTAAATACCTAAATTTAAATTGTATAATTAAATTTATTAATTAAATCATACTCATAATAAATTTAAAAATTATAATTATATAATTTTTTTTGATAAAAATTATAAATTTACTTAAAAAACTCCATAAATAATAATTTATTTAAACTAAATAAAAAAATAAAATTGGAATTTAACTTTTAATTAGGTAAAATGATTATATTTATGACATCTTTCCATCACTCCAAAAATTTATATTTTTAATTAGGTAAAATAAATAAATAATGAATATCATAAATTGAAATTAAATAAATTAAATAATTACATTTAAATTTAAAGATAATTTTAATTTGATAAAATGATGCAAATTAAAAAAAAGTATCTCTTATAAAATTAAATAGTATTTATAAATTAAAATTAAAAAATTAAATTAAATTAAAAATAATTAAAAATTAATTAAATTCATAAATTTGAATTAAAGACACTAAATAATTACACCAAAATTTAAAGTTTACTTTTTAATTAGATAAAATGATATAAATTTATAAAAAAAAAATTTATTATAATATTAAATAATAATTATAAATTAAAATTTTAAAAAGTTAATTAATTTAAATTTAACTAAAAATTATTTAAATTCAAAAAAGCAAAACCTTAAGGTTTCATTTTCTGAAACCTATAGTTTCTGTAAGCTTTCAAATTTTTTTATAGTTTTTGTAAGGTTTCAAAAAATGAAACCTTATAGTTTCTGTAAGGTTTCATCCGTAAATCAGTTTACCTACGTTGTCTCCTCCGCCGTTCTCACTCAGCTCTTCTCCCTCAGCTGCGTAGTTCTCCGTCGCTGGAATGCCGCTTTGTCCACTTCCGTCCGCTGCTGGAACCAGTTGTTTGTTTATGAAGTGGGAGTGAAGGGGGATGGAAGAAAAATAAAAGGAGGCTGGAGGGAATGAGGAGGGACAAGAAAAAAGGTAGAAGAAGAAATGGGTGGGGTTGGGGTTGCTGGAGGCTGGAGGAAATGGGGAGGGACGGGAAAAGCAGGAAGAAGAAGAAATGTGGTGGGTTGGGGTTGCACGGGAAAAGAGAAGTAAGAAATTGGGGGTAGGAAAAGTAATAGTTAGAGAAGGGATGAGAGGTAAAAAAAAATTATGGAAAAAGATTAATAAAATAAGAGTTAGGATAAGGGTGAAAAATTGAAAAGGGTAATTGTGAGATTTAATTGGATAAAGAAAAAAAACTAAAAAGGGTAAGTATGGAATTTAATTAAATAAAATTAAAAAAAGAGATAAAAATTGAAAAAAATGGGGTATTAAAAGAAAATCCCTATAATTATAAACTTAGTAAATCCATGTAAATAAAAAGGTTCAACAATAGAGAAAAATAAAATATATTAGACATTATAAATTTTGTGGATATTCGTGGATACTAGCAAATAATCATAAAATCTATTAAAAACCCAACTAATGGATACTCGTATGGATATGGGATGGGGGACTACTACCTCGTGTCCGCCCCGCCCCATTACCATTCATAGTCTCGCCTTGCCGTCAATCTGCCAAAGCAGGTTGATCGACTTTGAAAATGGGTTGGGAAAGCTAACCTATCGTGTTTTATGAAGGGTTACCCACTTACCGACTAGCAAATTAATCCGCTTAAATTATTAAATAAATAAAATTTTAAAAAAAGATAAAAAAAATAGAAATTACACCTCATACCTCACTTCACCTCACTCAACGTCACATGATATATAAAAGAAGCATAGGATATAGGGATTGGATAAGCATTATGTGATGTTTTTTCCATAATATAACTTCTATATTCAGATTCCTTGACGAGGGGACTTTGGAGTATGAGGATTGAGACCCATAATGCTTTAATTTCACTATAACTTGTTTCCATGTTTCAGATTACATAAATGGGGAATTTGGGAATAAAGACTGGTTTGGTTTGAGACTTTGGGCTTTAGATAAAAATTCTTTCAACCAAAAGAAAAGAATAACTCGATGGGCGCTCTGTCCTGTGCTCACCCCATTTAACCTACGGGCGGGCATCAGAAAAAGTAAATTTTGGATACAAAGTAGATAAGAAATAGTTAGGGTGTCTTCATCTTTACAATCGGATTTTTCTCTCTCAATAGTAGGGAACACATTCCCAATGGAATCGCGATGTAACGCCCTTTTTCCGGAGGGCGTTACTTAAGTAGAATAATAAATAAATGAACAATAACCGGTCGAAAATAGCGAAAAATATATATATGTAATAGGGTTTATAATATTTACAGTTTGAAAAATATATAAGTAATGCGGAATTAAAACATACACCATAAAGGTAAACAACATAACTTGTCATACAACTGAAACAAAATAGGTTCGTACAATAGTATGAAATCCTACCTAGGAAAAGCAGGAAGAGTACAAATAGTGTAGAGTAATAATAATAAGTACCGGGAACATATATAGTCCCTACCAAGGTGGTAATAATAAGGGGTACAGACTCCTTTGACCGACGTAACCGCGAGCATGGCCATACTAATCTAACACTGGCGGTGGGGAAACCCAATGATGAAATACTGCATGACCACCATCATCAAGATGTTGTACCACCAGTTCCAAAAAGTCCCAAATGCCCATAAATAATGTGGGTCCACTATGATGTGGACGGATGGTCATGGTCGCAGGCAAGATGAACCGTCGGATGCGCATATGGTCAAGGTTTGCCAAAGACTCTGTTGTGGCATGGATCTCCACATCAATATGGAATGGAGGCATCAACAGGGTCATCTATTGATGGTACATATAACCGAAACAATAGAACTATAGAGGTAAGCTTTCCGAAATCAACACAACTTACGGTGAAGGAAAATGGTACTACTCACAGTTAAAGTAGATATACATGGCATATCATATCTCAGCAATAAAGAGTGCTCAGTCCATCACAATCAAACAATAGCATATATATTGCTCATGTTATAACATTAATGAACAACACACAATCCATAACCGTAACACGATAACAAATAATCTTGAAATATGAGCTATGATGTCATGATGCAATCCAAACATGCATTGTTATGACTACGGTGCAATCCAAACATGCCACCGTTATGATTATGATTTCAATCCGTTCAATCATGGGCTACCAACATGACTCAAATCCCTACTCAAGAGCTAACATGGGACAAATCAGAAGGAGTGTATGGTAGTAGTACATGTTTCTCATATGACGACAACCTTGGCTAATTGTGCTTACAACATTCATAATCACATTTGATATTAGGCTTTCATGAGAACACTCTAAAATTGTGGATATACTGGAATCTAGTCACGAATGTCAAATTTTTGCATGGAATGCCATGGTTGAGAAGAATCACCAACTGGTCATCCATGGAGTTTTCAACCCAGACATCGCCAAGATCATTGAAGATCGTCACCCCAATATCTGCACCTGCACAAAAGGTGTAAGCTCAACCTCCTAGGCACGCAAGCCTTAACTCAAAGTTTTATGCAATATGGTTAAGCCAACAAGGCGAATACGCATGTTTATCAACCCAAATAAACTTCAACGTTTCCTTCAGAAACCGTTGCCTTCCAAGATAGTTCCCAACTTTTTGGATCCAAACCTCATTTGGGCTATCATTGGTTTTTGATATTGTAATTTGTGTGTTCATATTTATTTATCGAATAAACTTCAGAGTTTCCCTTCGAAAAATCAATGCTATATGACGAAGCATACTAGGTAGTCCAAACTTTTGGATCCAAACACCTCATTGGACCACCATTGGCTCTCAACGATTAAGTATATTATGAAGGTGGATTCTCTAATCCGACCAATACTTATCTTTGGGTCCTCTTTGGGTCCTTCCCGAAATGAAATTACTTGCCGAGCAAGCAATTCAAAATTTTCTTTGTTATTAAGTATTATGCATCCTTTGATAATATAAATTACCAAGGGTGTATCATGAAGTCTTGTTCCACAACCTGATACACTTAGATGTTCATCTCTTAGTGTTTAAGTAAAACATTGGTTTAGTAAACACTTTCCTTTGAAACCTCAAATCATTGAGTTTCTAAAATCCTTTGAAATATGAAACCTTTGGATTTCTAAATTGATTTGAAAGGTATTACTTCTCATCCACACTTGATTGAAATACTTTGGTACTAAACCTTGAATTGAACTTTTCTTTAAAATAAGAAACACGAAGAGTTCTTAAGGTAGGATTCTTTTGTCATAACTCTTAAGTCTCAACAAAAGAACTCTTGTGAGCTAACAACTGTCAAGCCATCAAAAGCCACCAAGTATGCTATCAAGCTAAATAGCGTGGTCAATTCCAGTGCCTAAACCATGGTGTCACCTTTCATTCATTGAGTTTGAAAACATGTTAGTAAACATAAACTTGAAGTGTATGAAACCACAAATTATATTAAGCCCTTTTGTTTTCAAAAGTTTTCGATCCAATTGACTTATGACTTATTTAAAGTTACGATGTCATGAATTAAGTATCAAACCAATTTTAATACCCTAAAAACTCTAACATACCCGAATGGTCACTCATCCTTTGGGATGGAGGTTTTTCTTGAAAACTTGATTTTCTTTTATTACATTAACTCCATTAGAATCACTTAAACACTGTTGCAAAATCAAAACATTTTCTAAGTGAGATTGAACACCAAAACCGAACCCTAATCCTAACTTAGGCTAGATTGTTGTTCAATGTTTTTCTTTGTTTTAATCATGCTTAAATCCAACACTAAGTACACTAATCACATGAGTTTTCAAAAACAACTTTCTCTTCCAATTTTGCTTGCATTGGCCGAACCTCATGGTGGTATTTTAGGAGTGTTTTTGTTCATCCAAACATTTCACAATCAAGTATATCACATAGATCAATATGTTGAACAACAATAGCACATTCATATTCAAACATACAACAATATCACATCCATAATAAAAAAATCGATCAAAATCCATATACCACATTTTTTAGCATACAAACACCAATTTGCAACAAACATTTGATAGACCAAACGAACTCCGATTTGGACAAAAAAGAACTCAAAAGAAATATTAGGATGCCTACATTTTGTATATAAAATTATTTTTCCAAAAAAGACATCTAAACAACACAATTTCACGAAAAACATACTTTGACCCGAATCCAAGACAATATTCCTTACTCAATTTTGAAACAAATTTTCAAAGATCAAATCTTTATGAAATCAAACAAAATTTGTGACCAAAATGAAGCCTAAGACATTTACTTTCAAGATCAAAAAGCATTTTTGAAATATAGCGTCTAGTTTAAGAGAAAAACAGCAAAGAGTCAAGCAATGTTAGAAAATCCAGCAACTACATTATTACAAAACCAAACCACAAAAGAACTCCACAACAAAGTGAAGCCTCTTTTCAACAAATAAGACCTTCAAGACCACTTAGAACACATTATCATTCACCCTAAGGTGTTATCTTGGTTCATTTCCCCATACCTTAATCGTTTTCCACTTAGCTTTCCTTTGAAGGATGATGGTGAGATTTTCAAGAGATGAACCTTGACAAAGAACAACAAGATTGTTTAATACGTGATTTTTGAAAATAATTCATCAACAAAGTGATGACTTTTCTTGAAGTCCAAGATTTAAAGATGATGAAAATGAGTTGATCTATACTTACTCTTGAAGGATGAAGTTGAAAAGATGATTTCTAGAGTTTTCTTCAAAAATCAAAGTGCTCCAATGGAAAAACTTACTTCATGAAAGTTGCATAGGATGAAGAGTAGATCGATGAAGATGATGTATTTAGTTTGAAGAGGATAGGTGAAATGGTGGAGAGAGGGAGAGAAAACCGTAACTATGGCTATGACTTCTAGTGAGAGAAATTTTAGAGAGAAGGAAGAGAAAAGGTTCAAGGAAGAAGATGAAGTTGTAAAATCAAAGTGTGAAGTGAGAAGGAGGGGGAGAGAGTTCGGCCAAGGCATAGGAAAAGGGAGAGAAAAACAAAATGTGAGTTACAAGGTTAATGCTTCATATGACATTGTCATAAACTTGGTTAAGGCAAAAAGCATTCCTTGTCATGTTGGCGATTAGTTTAGATATTTTGAGTTAAGGTTGATGATGACATTTTTGTTGATCGGAAATTTGAATTTGATGATGGTTCCATGTCCCGGACTGGAATATTTCCCGGCCCCGGGTCAAACTCCCGACATACGCAAATCGAGAAAATAATATTTTCGTCGGTTCGCGACGAAACCGCAGATGAAGATTTACTGCGTCTCCAGAATTTGGGTTTGGATCTTAATTTTATGACTTAGAACTTTGGGCCAGAATATCTCTCGGCACCGGGCCCAAAATCCGAAACCTCACAAACTCGATTAAAATAATAGTACTTTTACTGGCTCTGGTACAAAATATTACAAAACATCACAAAAAGATTCAAAATCTTATATTATAATTTATCGAACTCAGACTCTTTCCCATGAGTCACTGGGATTCACAGACCACAGTGTGAATCCCTACTATTATCTGAAACGCAGTTCGATTTTTATCTAAGTTCTCAACTCAAATTCGGATGAATTCTCAATTATAAACATTTAATATTATTTATAATTGATTACTTGCAGTTTCAATCAATTTATTCACAAAATTTAATTATTATCAGATACAGAATATTTTGGATGTTACACCCGACACAATTCATCACCGGAGATGTCGTGGTGGCCTTCAATGATGGTCGTGGTGGAGAGGGATAGAGAATGGACTTGATTTTGGTAGGAATAGATAGTTGAAACTGAAAAATAAAGGCTGCAGAAAATGAGGTGTGTTTCATTGAGAAGGAAGAAGTTAAAAATAAAATAAAAACTAGCAAGTATCTCGTGCATTGCATAGAAGAAGTTAAATTGGAATGAAATAAACAAAAATGGAAAAAAATATTTAAAATCCTAAATTATAGACATAATTAATTCAATTAGAATATAAAAGTATAAATTAAAACATAAAATATTTAAGTATAATCTAAGATATGAATAATTAATTCTATAATTTAAATATTAGAAAAAATGAGATTAAGAATGACATGTATCATTCTAGAAATGAGAGTAGCCTAATAGATTTAGCCACTCTTAAAAGAATATAGGTGAATTTAACATATAAGTGTAGATATTTTCTTTTAGAAATCTTTGTTATGAAAAGTAACAAATTAAATTAAAATAAATTAACTATTATCGGACATGGTACTAATAACCAATGTTTTAAAAATCGATCCAATTGGACCTGTCCAACCAGTTGGATGGCCAACCGGACACCCCTTCAATCCTGGTCGAACAATAGAATCGAAAAAGTGGTCTGACAGTTAAAAAACATTAAAAAATGGTTACACCGGTCTAAAATCGGAATATTGGAATCGAAAAAACGACCGGTTCAATTAAAAAATAAATTTTTATTTTTTATTTTTTTAAAGGAAGGTTAGTAATACTAATTAGTGTAAACCAACTTTCATTTTGACTTTTATTATATCATATAAATTGTAAGTTTTAGTTTTCTCGCTACTCATATATAAACCTGACCATGTATTGTTAATTTACTATTATCATGATCCTATTTGTAGCACTTTACTTTAAAGTTTAACTTTGTAATTAACTTGGATTTGTTGTTGTGTGCTTGTTTCGTTATTGAACAATTTGGATTTGGTATGGAAAATTGGACTTTGGATTGAAATTCGACTTGCAGATCGATTTCTTTATTAACGGGTATATATATATATATATATATATATATATATATATATATATATATATACACACACACACCATCGGTTAAACCGGTTGATGGAGTTGGACCTTGAACCACTCTTCTTTCTGGTCCTCCGGTTCGACCTATTTTTTAAACATTGGTAATAACTATTAAGGCTAAATTACTCTTTTGGTCCTTCATTTGTTTTAATTTATTCAACTTTGTCACTCTATTTTAAAAATATTTAAGTTGGTCCCTTACTTACCAAACGTTAAACAAATACGGCCTTCCATTAGGAGAACTAACGCTAGCGTCATATGTGGATCCTACATGGACTTTAACTTCGTTTACCTTGCTTATGTGTCAGTTTAATGTCAAAACTAGAGGTGTACATGGGTCCGGATCAATCCGATGACCCAACCCAAATCGATGCGTTTGGTTCAATTTTTTTTATTTCTTTGGGTCCAACCCGATCCGATCCGACCCAACCCAATCAAACCCAAGGTGGTTTGGTTAACGGGTTCACCAATTTCGAACCCAAGATCCGATGACCTAATCCGTAGAACTCGTTGACATTTTAATTTTTTTAATTTTAAAATTAAAATAAAAAACTAAAAAGCCTTCTGAATCAACTGGGAGACTCCATCACCGTATCTTTCTCTTCTTCATTGTATATTCTCTTCTTTGTTATATCTTCTCTTCTTCCAGAAGCTTCAATAACTGATTTTGCATTTTGTGGTCGGAGAGCTTGGATTCATGGTTGTGTTCGCCAGACATAATTTGGAAGAGGGTTTGGGGATGAGTGTGAGAAGGGCGAGTTGGGAAAGGTGTTGGAGAAAATTCTAGAAGGTGAGAAAGAGAGGGTTGTGGTTGTTAATGTTGGGTCCGTTCTGTAGCTCCAGATTTGTCACTCCATCAGGCTCAGAGTCAGCGTCGTCGTCGTCTCCTCATTGCTCAAAGTCGGCAGCGTCATCTCCTCACCGTGCCGACATTTAGAGTCAGGGATGTCGTCTTCTCCTCACCGACAGTTCCAGCGTTGTCTCGTCCCAGGCTCCAAGCTCCGCGCGCCGCCTCCATTCTGTTCGTACTAGCGACCCACCGCTCGAATCTCCCGTCTCTTTCCGTCCTCCACCGCTCGACCTCCATTTCGTCCTCTTCCATCCATCTCTGATCTCTCTACTCTCGTCTCCGCCTCTTCCCATCCATCTCTAATCTCTCTACTCTCTTCATTTCTATTAGAAAAATCACGGCTCTCTCTGTGTCTTGTTGGAATTTTGGACAGTAATGGGTACCCAATCGCCAGAACCCAACCAACCCGTTTTGGTCGGGATGGTTTGATTAGGGTTTAACAAAAAAATCCTATGAACCCACATCAATCCGACTCATGGAATGTGTTGAGTCTCCAAGCGTTTGATATACCTTATTTATCTTTAAGTTTTGATGAACCCAAACATTTATAGAATGATTAAAATGAAGCTTCTGAAATCTTCTAATGAATCTGTTTAAGTGTACAGTCGTCTGATTAATAAGACAAGACTCAAGTTCAAGATCAAGTGTCTCCATACTTGATTGCAAATCTTTTGTCAAAGCATTTAAGCTACTACACTTATTCAATATCCGCATATAAGAGTCTAAGCTAGAAAAAGACATAGTCCAATCTAAAGCTTCTTTTATAAAGAAAGACGAATCTTTCCTTTACAAAGATTAAAGCGCCATGTCAAGCGTCTGCCAGTCAAGCTATTTAAACTCGCGTTTCAATCTCGTCTTGACTCTTTTCTTCAAGAACTGATCTGAACATATTAAATATGTTGGGAACATATTTAATAAGACTACATAAAGACTTCAAGTTATATGAGGATCTTCTCTCCAAAAGTCAAATGGAAGAAAGCAACATCTTCTATGCATCATACCTGACAGCAATACCTTTAGTACGCAACAAAGTCACTTTACAATTACCTATTCTGATTGATTGCACTAAAGAAGTAATTTGCACTGCAAAACCTCTGATGTTACTCTGAACACCTTGCTACTATGCTAAAAGAGTGTACTTCAATAAAAGAATATCCTCAACGTCTTCAAAACATTTAATGCTTCATCAGAACAACTTTATTGCATTAATGGTTTCTATGAAAACTTGAAATAAAGTAAGTGTTGAAGATAGAATGTCTCACAACAGATTTATTGTTGTGAAGACTATAAATACAAGACTCTGAAGTTTTGAAGCAATCAACTATCAATCAAGGACTCTGAAATACCGAGACTTTAATAGTTTTCAAAAAGAGTTTCTGTTTATAAAAAAAGATTTAGGTAAATACTATTCAACCCCCTTCTCGTGTTTACTTTGGTTATTTCAGAATGTTTATTGGTTCGGGTGACGGGTTTGGTCAAACCTGACCCAACCCGATCCACGTACACCCCTAGTTAAAATGACGTTGTTTTGACAACTGTAAAACAACATCGTTTTGATTTGCCTCTGAATGTGCCTTCTCAAGCTTTACATGGTAGTTCATCTTGGAGGGAAAACAAAATACACACTTACATTGCTGAGGAGAAAGGAGAAGGAGGGTTAGGGTTGATAACAACGGTTAGGGTTCGTGTGTGTTTTCAGATAATCAATGACGACTGCTTTGTGGGTGTCTTCGTCTTCAACATTCGAGGGTTTGTCTCCATTTTCATTAAAATTTTGTTTGCTTGTCCCTGTTTTACTATCTCTTACTATTTTCGTTCATTTGTGTTTGTGTTGTTCTGTATTATAATGAATGTTTGGTTGATTTTTGCATTGTGGTCCACCATACGTGCGTTTTTGGTATTGTTACTGTCTTTGGATTTTTGTTTGTTCATTTTAGGTATGTTGGGGTCCTAGTAACAGAGCGTATTTTTAAGTGCTCTGTGTCAAACCATGTGCATTTCTGTTTGTTTTTTATGTTTGTTTCCACTTACCTTTGCCTAACACATGCTTTTACTTTGTTTAATACATGCTTTAATACATTACTTTGTTTTTTGTTTGTTTTTGTTTTTGTCTTTAGTGGTTAAACAGAGCTTAGATGTGTGTTCAATAAATGTGTAGCTTGAGTTGGAATGTTATTTAATGTTTTTTGTTTCTTTATATTTTTGCATTTCAATAGGAGTCTTTTCTGATTTTCTGTCATGGATGAGTACTGTAAGGTTATAGTGCATCATGGGGGGTGTACTTTGTTAATAGGGACAAGTTAGATTACCTCATGTTTGTTTCTAGATGGAAATATGACCTAAATAAATGGAGTTACTTTGAGATACTACAAATATTGAGGGAAATGCGACATCCTGGAATTGTAAGCATGTGGTATTTTGATGAGGGAAAATACTTGGAGGAGGGGTTGAAGTTGTTGAATGATGATGAAGATGCACCGGAAATGATACATATGGCAAAGGTGCATGGAAAAGTTAGGCTTTTTGTTTTGCATCCATTGTCACAACCTGAAATACTTAAGGCAACTTCTGATGGGCTAGGTGTGAACATCCCATTTTAACCAGGTCCTTTTTGATTTTCACTTAAATTTACCAAAAATCCAAAAAAATTGAAAAAAATCAAAATCATAAAAATATCTCATATTTTGTGATAAAAATAAGAAAGAGTGGAATTTGTTTTTAACTTTCTTTTTAGTTTTATTGGAAAAAAATAGAGAAAATAAAAAACACAAATATTTTACCATTTATTTATTTGCTAATTTTTATGTTTGTCAATTGTTTTTTTCAAGGAAAGATTTTGGTTTGTTTATTTGACTTTGGGTTAGGACCATCCATTTTACCAAGCTAAAACCAAGCCCATTACCCTTACAGTGGGACTATTTTTCATGTTGCTCAATTGGGACATTTTTTCCAAGTTCAAGCGAGCCTTACACTGGGGCAATTTTGTTTTGGCCCTCAAAAGGTCACATCGGTCGATAAGTCTTGATCCATGACATGATAATCAAAAAGACCCATCTTGAGGCAACGCCCATTTGATTTTTCTTGCAATCAAGCTTTCAAAATCCTCAAAGAAGCTCTCTAATCAATCTTCTTCTTGGGTCACTTGTCGATCTATGCATGTCCATTAGGTGATGCTTCATGATAAGTGAACATAGGTTCAACAATGTGATTCAACAATCTAATGGCAATCTCCCCAGTTACCGTTCAAGCCACAAGGAGTCCAAAAAGGGTGGAAGATGACGTTCTCAATGAGCAATCAAGATTGTGAGGTAGCTTGATTTTCAATTTGAGGCTTGGAAATGAAAGGAAGGTGAATAGCAGTGGTGTTCAAGATGCTACATTCTAAGACAGCAAAAACATGGTCTCGCATAGATTCAACATGAGGTGTCCGAATAATGGTCTGATTGGTTGAAGCTCATTAAGAAGCACTCGGTTCAATTTATCTGCATGGTTTCTCCTTTGTGAGACGGTGTCGACTTGGACCGCCAATGCGGATGTTGTGAAAAAAATGAAAAAGAAATAAGGGAACAAGAAAAGGATAAAATTGTGAGCCTGAGTCAATTTGACTCCCAAACTGAGATTTTGTTTTCAAAGATCAAGAGTTTGTTTCCAGCTGACCCGTGAATGAAAAAAAGAGAGGAAAGGAAAACGTGAGTCCCAAGTTGAGAGTTTGTTTTCAATTCACTTGCGAATGGCAAAAAAAAAAAAAAGAATTGTAATTCTGTTGACTCACAAGGCTCATCTCTGGCTCATGGCCTAATTCAAATTTTTCTCTGGCTCAAAGCCAATTTCTACTTGTCTAAAGGCTCACGACCCTCCTTCTTGGCTCAAAGGTCAACTGCAAATTTTTAGGGTCAAGCTTGTTTCATAAATTTTCTGGCTCAAGGCCAATTGCATATTTTTTCAGCTCAAGACCTACTTCACGTTCTGGCTCAAGGCCCGCTGCATAAAGTTCTATCTTACGGCTCTTTTCATAAAGTTTTTTGGCTCAAGGCCTACTCATTGTTGCATGGAGCTTTCTAGCTTGTGGTTCAATTGATAAAGTTTTCTGGCTCAAGGCCAATTACATAATTCCTTTTGGTTTAAGGCCTACTGCATGAAGTTTTTCAGCTCGTGACTCAATTGTTTAGGCTCAAAGGCCCACCGAATTTATTTGTAAGTTTCTATCGCTGAGGAGATTCCACCGATTGCATATTTACTTTTGTTGGACGAGGAGATTCCGTTCATTGCATATTTATTTTTGTTGGACGAGGAGGTTCCGTCCATTGCATATTTACTATTTATTTTGTTGGACGAGGAGTTTCCGTCCATTACATATTGATTTTTGTGGGACGAGCAGGTTCCGTCCATTGCATATTTATTTTTGTCGGATAAGGAGGTTCCGTCCATTGCATATTTACTGTTTTGTCGGACGAGGAGTTTCCGTCCATTGCATATTTACTTTTCGGACGAGGAGGTTCCATCCTCCATTGCATGTTTAGTTTTGTTCGAACAAGGAGGTTTCGTCCATTGCATATTTACTTTTTTTTTGTTGGACGAGGAGGTTCCGTCCATTGTATTCTTATTTTTGGTATCAGAGGCACACTGTCATTTAATTTTCGAGATCAGAGGCTCATTATCATTTATATTTTGGGATCAGAGGCCCACTGTTATTTAATTTTCGAGCTCAGAGGCTCACCGTCATTTAATTTTCGGGATTAGAAGCTCACTGCACTCTTAATTTGTTGTCATTTACTTTTCGGGATCAGAAGCCCAGCGCATTTGTTTCTTTCCTTTGTTATTGTGCCTGCATCATTTGCATTTAATCTATCTGTATAGTCGCATGCATTCCCGGACAAAATGCGTGTTCTTTTCTTTACTCGTTCCTTACTATGATCACATGAAAAGTCACGAATCTTCATGCCTTTTAGTAAGCAACAAGTAAAGAGGGTCAACTGTGAACACCCCATTTTGACCGAGTCCCTTTTGATTTTCACTTAAATTTACCAAAAATCCAAAAAAATTGAAAAAAATCAAAATCATAAAAATATCTCATATTTTGTGATAAAAATAAGAAAGAGTGGAATTTGTTTTTAACTTTCTTTTTAGTTTTATTGAAAAAAAATAGAGAAAATAAAAAAAAACAAAAATATTTTACCATTTATTTATTTGCTAATTTTTATGTTTGTCAATTGTTTTTTTTAAGAAAAGATTTTGGTTTGTTTATTTGACTTTGGGTCACGACCATCATTTTACCATGCTAAAACCAAGCCCATTATCCTTATTTCCTACCCATGACCCGGATCCATCCCTCTCCCTCACCCGCCAGAAACCTTTCTTCCCCTTGAAGCCCTAGCAGCCGTATCACTCCCTCTCCCTTGCGCCAATCTCGTCTCCTACTCATCAAACCAGATTTTCTTTCAAATCTTTCCTTTTCAGCCACACACCAATTCCTCCATCTCCAGAAATCTCGCACCATCAACCCCATACGATTTTATTTCCTTTCTTACATTAATCATCAAGGTGAGCATTGTTTCTTACTCTTTTCATCCCCAATCATGAATTAATTGTGTTCTTATGATATTCTCGCAGGTTAGCGCGTTAGTGCAGCGGCTGTTCTATAAAGCATGCAGATGAGTGACAATGGGGGACCAGAAAAAGACACACAAAAGAGGGGATACAAAAAAATCGCAGATTCACCAACTGATAATCATAACTAAAATCAGAGAGAATGAACCAACACTGAGAGAGGCGCGCCGTGAGCAGTTCGGAGAGGGTATGAACTGACACCAAAAAGTGCAGAATAAAGGCAATATAGAGGAAGAGAGGGAGGAAGGAAATGCAGTTATACAGAGAAGTTGAACATGAAGACAAGGCATAGCAGTGGTGCCTAATTTTTGGGGTTGAAACAAGTGCAGAGAAGGCAAAACAACAACGAACCAAAGAAAACAGAGGAGCCTGCACGTTGGGAAAATTGAAAGAGAGAAGAACAGACTGAGAAAGCCACCAACATTGTTGAATGTACCTGGGAATGTTGTTTGTTGTTGCTGTTTGATCAATCTCATGGTGTGAAGCAATATTCTTTTTGAAATCTTGATTTGTACTTATTGCCCTCTGTCTATTCGATGGAAGAGGAGTGCTAGCAATACACTCTTTAACACTCTCTTTTCAACACATACCCTCTTATTAGTTGAAATTTATATGGGCCCCACTAATTCATGTGGGTCCTACTTTAATTTTGTAGGATCCACATGAATTTCAACCAATAAAAGAGTGTGTGTTAGAAAGAGTGTCAAAGAGTGTGTTGTTAGCATTTAATGTTCAAGTTAGGTAACTTTTTTTCTTCTTCTTTTCCTTACACTTTGGTTTTTTTTTGAAAAGATGTGTTTTTTATCAGTAGTTGATAATTGAGGGTCACAGGGGTATTACTGTTAATACACGTTAAGAATCTGTTGATATATATAAGGATTGGAGCTTAAAAATGGTGCAATGATTTTGTGTTTTATATTCATTTTGTTAAAAGACTTACAGCATGGTGGGAGTTTCTTACGGATTCCTTAAGGGTTCTTAAGAATAAAATATTATTATAATATGTCACATGTGATTTTGGGTTCCTTAAATTTAAAATGGGTTCCTTATCTAAGGAACTCAAAAAGAGAGTTTCATAGCATTTTAATATTTTTTTTTTTTTTGCATATGATAGTGTAAATGTGAGAGAGAGAATATGGGATGTTGAAGAGAGAGAAAAGTTAAGGAACTTAGTGGTAGAAACCCTCATTTGAGTGAAAATTAAGTGAGTGTCATAAATTTGAATTGATATGCATGGACCCTCTTAAAAACTTAAAATGGGTTCCTTAAATTTTTACCATTGGAGATGCTCTTAGAAGCGATGAGGTATGGTGATGAGCTGTTACGGTGGATTTTGTCTTTGGCACAGGCTTTGATCATGATACATAGAGGTTCTCATGGTGGTTTTAATAAGATCATGATAGGAACGTAAGAACTATTGGTCTGAGAGCTATGGAATAAAATAAAAATAAACTAGTTAGCATTTTGAATCTATAATGTATATGCAACTCGTCAAGCAATAATAACAATTTTGGTGGAGAATGCTGCATTCTGTATCGATGCCATGTTCTTTCTGCATAATTTGTGCTGATCATTTTTTTTTGGTCAATTCTCCTTCCAATGAATTAGTATTTGTTATGAGCATGATGTTTTCAAATAAAAGCAACAAAAAAAAAAGAATATTTTCAGTTTTTAATTAGGATAAGTTTAAAGGCTTTTTTTTTCCCTTTAGTTTTCTCTGATTTATTATGTGGTTCCTTTATTTTTTTTGAGTTCATTTTAAACAATTGGGGTAAAATAATTTTTTTGGAATTTACTAATTATGTGCACAATTAATTTGGGTAACCGTTTTTGTAACGGGTGTATTAGGGGTGTTGTGGGGTGGATTCGGATTGTCTCCCGCAACTGTGTCTGTGGCATCTCTACAGTATTAAATCTCTACCATTCATTAAATCTAAGGGTGCAAAAAAGTTGACTTTTTAAAACATTAAAAAATAGCAAAAAAAAAAACAAAAACATATCCCATTTTCATTTCTACAGATTGGGTTTCTCTCGCCACTCTCCCTTCTCCGCCATTGGGTTTTCAGCATCGGCCACCACCTACCACCACAGAGCTGTTCACGGCAAGCCGCCGCCGCCATGCCACGTCATATCGTATCCCTCCTCCCTTCTCCCTCGCACCGTCACCACATAGAGAGACACCGCTCTGCGGCCGCATCCCTCTCTTTCCCTCGTTTTCTTACTCTTCCCCCGTGCCGCCCCAACACTCCATTCATTCTCGCTTTTGCAGGGATGAGAGTTCCACACATCCACTGGCAGTCACGAAGGTAAGGAGGAGAAAGATTTTTTTGGTTTTGAAATTTTTTATATTTAAAAAGGTTGGCTTAATCTGGATGGTTGGATTAAATGGATTGTCCAGATTGCTTGCTGGAGAGAGGCTGTAGAGACTTTTTGCTGGAGAGAATCCAATTTCGATGTGGGGTTAAGTCCTCATCCTTCCCTATGCACAATCGATTTCCGAATCCAACTTCGTTTCAAAGACCAATCTTTTCTAAAAAATAATGGTTTTCCAATTTTTCCAAGATAAATAAAATTGGTGACGACTCCATGTTTTTTTAAAAAAAATATCTTTTCTTTTTTCGTCATTTCCTTCGCGATTTCAGTCGCGACACCAGCTGAGCAGGATAGACCTAATGGGGAAGAGGAGTCAATCCATGCCAATGGGCTAGCTGATGAGAATGGTCCTGAGGGTGATGGTTTGATCAATGAGATTGATGTGCCAACTGAGGAGAATGGCCCTGATGGTCCAGCAAAGGAAAATGTCCCTGCTGGGGTAGCTAATGAGAATGACCCTGATGGGCCTGATGTGGAGGTTGCTGATGATGCAGAGGGGAATAATGGAAAAAGTGATGGAAGTGAGGAAGTGAATGGCCATAGTCAACAGGTGATCACTCTTTTTATGAAGAGTTATTTGTACCTTTTTCACTTGTGTTTTTGTGGTCTTTGAGTATTTTGAGTTTATGTTTTTAGTGTTTTAGTGTGATTTTGTGTAAAGTGTGTTTTATAAGAGTCTTTTGTGAGTTTTCATGTTTTGGTGTCTTTTAGAACTGTTTTTGGTGATTAATTGAGAGTTTTCTGTGTAGGGCAGTTTTTGGAGAATCAGGCGCTGAACTGGAGACGCTGCTCTAGGAATTGCTGTAGCAATCGTAGCTGAAGCTGGTTTGAAAAAAGGACAAAAGTTTAAAACATTCTCTTACATGATGAGGTGTCCTTCGTTGATTAAGGTAATAACTTACACGTGGGGCTGGTATTTAATGCATTGGGACTTAAGGAATTGGGCCAAGGACACTTTTACTAGCCAACTTTTAGCCCAAAAAGGATGAGAGAGGAAAGGGCCTTGAGATATACTGCCAGAAGAACCCTAAATAGGGGACAGCAGGAGAGACCAGACATCTTCTTCTTCCCCACTGGAGCAAGGACAGCAGCTGCGCCCCTTTCTCTCTCTTTCCTCCATTGTAATGGCTTCTCCTTCCATTTCTTATTTTTCTCTTTGTTTTTGTAAGCTCAATATGAGCTAAACCTCTTGTAGCTATGGGATGTTGAACTTGTAATGGATTTCTAGTGAATGTTATGTTATGCCTTGCTATTGCATTTTCTATAAATCTGATTTGGTTGTGTTTTAATTGAGCTTGATAACTTTATTTAGAACTTGAGCTTACGGCTGCTTGGAAAAGCTAAGTGTAGCAGAACTGTTTTATAGATAAGAGTAAAATCATTACTTGGAAAATTATGATGTAGAGTGATTTAGGAATGAACATTCTAACTCTTAGGCTAGCTGGAACGAGCTTAAGAGAAGCGTGAATGTAACTAATATGGACCTAGGAATAGGAGACGTTTAGTGAAGTTCATCTCAGAACTGTTGGAAAACAAACTTTCATTTCCTGGAGCCAAATTGCCGTAGCATTGCAAACGCATAACTGAACTAGACTGAAGTTGCAAGGGATACTTCCCCGTAGCTGGTTTACCCATTCTGTTAACAAATCCGTTTTTATTGCTCTAGCATTTATTTTTTTACCAAAACTGTCCTGGATACACACACACAAATTCTTTGTTACTCTTTGTTAATCTTGATTAATAGAACCATTAATTCAAACTTGTACTTGATTCACCATATAATCCTCGTGGAAACGATCTCACTTACACTTTATTACTTGTTAAACGATTGTGTATACCTGCATAAGCACATCAACCATTTTTATAGCAACAACAGGCCCATTATTGTTAAGATGAGGACATTTGTGGACCATCAAGTGAGGATGAGGATGAAATGGACTTAAGTGACAGTGATGACGGTGCAATGGACATAAGGTTTGATGATTTCGAGGAAGAAACTAATGGGATGATATGTTTGAGCAACTTGAATCAGTTGTGCAACCTGAAGGGGATGACTATGAGGGCATTGAGCAACCCGAAACGGTTAGGGATGAGGTTGTTGGGTTTTCGTGTGAAAATCCTCTTTTAAAATCATGTCTCAAGGTGGAATAAAACCCTACTAATGGATCGCACATTACAAAACAAGAATCACATAAGGATATTGTGTTTACCTCTTGAATCATGCTTTCAAAACAATCCTGATATCTTACTCCGAATCACTAATGTCGCGACAGGGGCAACACCTCAACTTTGTCCGCGCGAGTAAACGTTAGTTGGTGGAATGCGTCTTGTGCTAGCTGACAACTACAGGGTTTGGCGTGATGTGTATTATGACAATTGTGTCAAGTGTTTGTTGTGAGAGAGGCACACCATCTATTTAAAAGAGTGGTGCTCCCTAACCCTTCATGCCGCAACCCAGATGGGCTTGTACAATACAGGCCTAAACTGGAATTATTTATTAAATCATATTTAATAAACTAATTTCTCTCCAACTATTTGCTCTATGCATGTGACCCTATAGGTTGCCATTAAATTGGCAATAATCTTAAATATTATAATTATAACAATATCACATATTAATTATATTATCAAATATTATAAACAATGAACGACATCTAGCAATACATCATTGCAACCTAATTTATGAGAGAATCGATGATTCGATTTTAACCTTGATGCAACCAATTTACCATGTAGCAGTCCATATGTCATAATTGAACACAAGGCATAAATGTGTCACCCTTGTTAAGTTCAATTATATGTTCACCGATCTCCGAGTAGATGTGTAATCACAAATGGGACCAATATCTCATATTGGCCCATTTTCACATGGCCATGCATTTTCCCATCACACCCTATCGAGAGGACCATGACATGTCTCCTGTCATGTAGGAGGGACGAATCCTATCTACATCACTCACATCCCTCAACATGATTCATTGCAGGCCCAATTATTACCTTTATGATTATCCCGTTACGGATAATGTTTGATAGCATCAAAGTTTATAGCTCCACATGTAAGAATCGTAGTGACTTCAAGTCGAACACTGCATGAAATCTCTGCATTACCAACGGCTAAAGAGCATCAGAATGGCTGAAAACTCGTCGGTATTCGCGATTTACCGACGCCTGGCCGACAGCCCCGTGTCGATCGGTAATACGCGCGTCGGAAATAGATACTGATGGCCTATGTGTACAGCCGTCTGTAATTATTGACGACCCAGACGGTTGGTAACTTGACGCACTTACCGACATAGACGTCGGTAACTTCACACACTTACCTACGGGCATGATCGTCGGTAACTTCACACACTTACTGATTGGCCTGACCGTCGGTAACTTTGTTTTTATTTTTTAAATAAAAAACTATTTAATATTAATATATTTTAGAATTAATATTAATATTAATTATTTATATATTTTATAATAAATATTTTAAAATTAATATTATTAATATTTACCAATATATTTAAAAAACATGATGAAATAAACACAAAAGAGGATTGAACATAACAATATATATATTTAAATGTATCTTAGTACAAAAGTCTAAATAAAACTAAAACAATCTTATAGTTATCGCGATAACCCTCCAATAGATCCTCGAACTGCTGATCATCATCGTCGGTAGGCTGACTCGGCTGAGGCTGAGGCGGTATCTGATCGAATGCGACCTACGACATGAACTCCCTCTGTTGTGCCATCATGGCCTCAATGGTCTCCAACATCTGACGCTCATGCTCCTTGCTCACGACCATGGCCTACAACATACGACGCTCCCGCTCCTCGGATGCAGCCACTCTCTGCCACAGTTCGACATTCTTAGCGGACTCCGGAGAGTGGGGACTTCTACTAGTGGACGCTCTCCTGTGTTGGGTATTGATGCTGGAGACTCCTCGTCGGTAGTTACAGGCGAGGTCTCCTAACCCATAAATGAGGCCCTTCTTCTTGCCTCTAACAACCTCCACTCATGTCTGAAGCTCCAGATTCCCCTTCGCCTCATGGTCAACTGCAATGGACTGGGAAGAGGCTCCCTAAGACCTAGTCTGACTCAATCTCGCAGTGGAGGATGCGCACGCGGTCTCGTGGTGGTGGTGACGGCGAAGTGGTGGTGGCAGGAAAAGAGCAGAGAGGGAGAAGAAAAGTGAGGCTGGAAAAAAGGGAGAAAAGAGGGGGAAGTTTGCAGAGACAAAGGGAGGGAGGGAGGGAGTGTAATTGCAGAGACTGAGAGGGAGGGAAGGACTATGTGCCCACGTATATGTCAATGTTACCGATGGCTTGAGCCGTAGAAAATTAAATTTAGTCATTACCGACTGGCCAGGCCGTCGATAATCCGTTAGTAACACATAAAAGGGACGTTGCGTCTCGTAAGCCCAATAGTCAGTTACTGACGGTCGTGCCTGTTGGTGACCACTGATAATAGTTACTGACGACAATGCCCGTCGATAATACAAAAAGTGATGTTGCATCTCATAATACTAAAAGGCAATTACCGACCGCATTGCATGTCGGTAATACTCAAAATTCATTACCGACCACTAACCCATCGGAAAGATCGTGGGCTATATTTGGTGCAAATTCGCACCACTGTTATTGACAGACATACCGATGGATTAGCCATCGGTGATGAAAAAATTCGTTCCCAACGGGTATTACCTTCGGTAATTAGGAAAATAAGCCACTGAATTATTACCGATGGGCAAGGCCGTCGGTAACCATTGAGTTACCGACTATTCCAAAGCCGTTAGAAAAAAATCGTCGGTAAATCAGCGATTTCTTGTAGTGGAAAGACTACTTCACTATGGTTCCCATGAGAAGCGCTTATGACACTTACATAACTATTATGTAGCGTTCTCATAGTGGGTCAATCGAGTATAAATATTACTCTAATATTTATACCTATGTGAAGACTTGATATCTGATATCCATAACCCATGAGATGTGGTTATCAGTCTACTCACATAATAGTCTTGATGTATTATTGTTGTCCTTACTACAAATATTTTAAGAATAGTGTTCTAATGTTCAATAGGGCCTCACGATCAAGTCACACTTGATGTTTATTGAACTGAACCTACTATTCTAAGGACTTTATTTGAGTAAATACTCAATTTGGTTCCTGAAATTGTAGGATCGTATCAATTTAGTACCCCACATTATCAACATTCCAAAATGATACCTGGAATTGCAAAAAGTTAATCAGATTCGTCCCTTCGTTGATATTTGCATGTACTATAATGACATTAAGTTGGTAATGTCAAGGATGCAATTGAAAATAAGTGAATAATGTCAGGGATGCATTTGCTACATTTTACAATTCTAAGGATCATTTTGGAATATTGATAATATGGGGGGACTAAGTTGATACGATCCTACAATTTCAGGGACCAAATTGGGTATTTACTTGGCTTTATTTTATACAAAAGAGATAACATAATAATCTGAAATGCCTTATATTATAAATGATGTTAATCATAGTTATGATACAAATGTAAATCTAATGAATAGCTTGGCCACTAGGGCTTACACCAACAGAGGCAATGCAACAACCTCATGTTGACGAGGCGATGCAACAACCTCATGTTGCTGCTGAAGAGCCACATGGAAGTAGTTCTAGACCAAAGGCTGTAGGCACTGAGAATATAAAGAGGAATAGGGGAAGGCCAAGAAAGTGCAACATGCCTACCTCGTCGGTTGAACCTGAACATGTTGGTGAAGTGTCAGAGGATGACTCACCACATGAGCCTGCTTGTCAGCCTGAAAAAGTAGTAAGGGAAAAGGCTTTTTCTAACAGTGAGTACATATTTGAGGAGTTGGATAGTGGGGGTGACAATGATGAGGAGATGACTGCTGGGCCTAAGTTCCCCACTTTCAGGATGCCAAAGAAAATGACATATTACAAGTGGGAATTGAGGACATTTTTTATTGCAAAACAATAGTTTAAGGAGGTCATAACTACTTATGATGTGCATTCAGGTAGAATTTTGAAAATAAAAAAGAATGACAAGAAAAGGGTGAGGGAAGGAGGTTGTACATGGAATGCATACTATGCCAAGTACTAACTGAAGAAACATGGCAATTAAGGAAGGCGGCGGACAAGCACACTTATAGCAGGGAGTACAAGTTCAAACTGTTGAGTACCAAATGGTTAAGCAAGAAGTTACCGGGAAGTATAAGGGAAAATCCTAAGTTGAAGATCAATGACATATGTGAGAAGGCCCAAAAGAACGGAAAGCTGGAATAACTAAGAGTGAGGCTCTAAGGGCAAGGAATGTTGCAAAGAATATGGTGGATGGTTCTTTCAGGGAGCAGTATGTAATATCCTGATTTTCTGTAACTCTAATCGAGTCGGTTAATCTCGATTACGGCTTTGATTGATTGTGTGAATTGTTTGGTGTTAGTTTAAGACCTAGTTGGAAGCTTAGAAATAGGCTTGATTACTGTTGGAGTTGCCTAAGGTGTAACACGAGAAACTGGGGAAGTTATAAGTTTGGAAGACTCTTCCCAGCTGATCAGCATGCTCAAGCGTGGGAAGAGTGCACGCTCAATCGTGCTAGCGTTTGAACGTTGACATGTTGCACGCTCTAGCGTTCTGAGTGCGTTTGCCAGCTGGTGTGAGTTCTGACGTGTGTGTGACACGTGTTAGGCCAGGGTGAAGGAGGAGTAGACAAGGCTCCACGCTCAAGCGTGGAAGAGCCCCTTGCTCAAGCGTGGTCTTTTTGCACGCTTAAGTTTTCTCAGGAGAACAACTTAAATACTTTCCTTTCTCTTCTTCTTCACTTGCACGAAAGTCACTCTAAGTGTTGGAGCTCTATAACCTAGAGAGAGAGAGACTGAGGAATTCTAGAGTGAGAGTGTTGAGTTTGGAGAGCTTCGGAGCTTTGGATCGAGATTCTGGCAACACCATTGTGATCGTGACGGCAAAATATTTGATTTCGATCGAATGATTTCTCGATTCGCCAAAGGTAAACTCAAATCCCTAACCCGTGTTCTTCGTCTTTTTACCTTTTCTCTTGAGTTTTGGGATTGCCCTAGGGCTAACACTATTGTATATGTCTTGTGCTCGTGATTGCTCGAGGTTAGGAGATTGAGGCTGCGGCTAGGGAGGAGCAACGAGGAGGTTCGTGGCTGTTCTTGGTGGTGGTGGCTGCATGCTTGAGGTTGCCGATGATCGCGTGGAGGTTCGCGCCAAGTCTTCATATGGGGGAAAAAGTACTGCTGTTTAGTGCGCGTTATTAATACGAAGCGAAGCGGAAAGATTAAACGCGGAAATGAAACTAAATTAAGGCACGCCGCATATCAGAGTACACAGATATGAAATATCATATATATATATATATATATATATATATATATATATATATATATATATATATATATATATATATATATATATATATATAAAGAGTACACCTGTACAGACTATAAGCAAAATACATCAAAAGATAGAGAGAAGACTCTCAAGTTAATAGCGGTCGCCACCCAACATCTAGAAGCTGGGGTCCATGGCTCATCCACCGACATCAGGCTCGTAAGGAGTGCCATCCAACTCCTCAGCAACTGGTTCCTCCACAGGGTCTTCCCATAAAATAAAATGAACATACAGAGAAAACATAAGGAGATAAGAAACATGCATCATCAAATATGGGAGAGGGGCAATAGTACAACATATAGACATGTAGCACACAACACATAGAAAACATATAACATGCCAACAACTATCTCTTGGGTCACACAACACAGCCATCTCAAAAGTCACTCTCTCAGATCAAACCTCTACGAAGGATACGAATCCCTATATGCATGTTAGCCGATATCATCACGTCCCCAGTTGGACATCCCCGTCGGGATTAATAATATCACGTCCCCAATTGGACATTCTCGTAAGGGTAAAAACACCACGTCCCCAATTGGACATCCCGCCTCGGGATTAAAAGCATCACGTCCCCAATTGGACATCCCCCTTTGGGACCAAATATGTTATAATATGAAATGCTATGATATGCAACAAACACCCATCACAGCTTGATACCGAAACCTCACACATAAACACTCGGCCACAACCATGATGCACTACATCCACATTGACATCAACAACAACATCAACATCACGACGCCTTGCGTCCACTAGCCACAGCTCCATGGTCAGGACCACGACAGTATCAATCCGAACAATAGCGCAATCTCACCATACTCTCATCAACAATCATCCAGCCAATCACAATAATAAATTATCACAACAATACATATGCCAATACAGATATGATCACGTTGAGAGATAAACAGCTAATCACGTAGGCAGTTCAACATAACAGATCAACAGATAAGCACATAAGCAATTCAACATATCAACCTCAATCAATCACATCTTCTAGATTATCATCTTAGTGGTGATAGCCCAAAAGTACCTATACCTAGGGTCTAGGTACTTTGTCCAGGGCTCAACCTCCAGTAGGGTTTAAGGTTTCCCTACACATGTATATATTCTATACTAAGCTTGCCTTCCTGACAATACTAGTTCTTTCTCCCTACCTGAAACTACTACGCACGCTCACCTTCCCGCACAAGCTCCGCACCCGGCACTTTAGCACGCTTTAGGATGACCCAGCACAATCTAATCCTTCACAACAAATCAAAGTCTAACATTAACAAAAGTACATCTCTTTGTCTCCCTGGACCTAGGTTCGGCCACCAAGGTTCAAAATAGCTAGAGATGTCTAAAAATTTCTAATTCTTGGATGAATGATCCTCAAGTATACACAACACTAGAGTAAGTTTTATTACACAAAAACTTCAAGTAAAACTCATAGTTCTCACACAAGCTAGGTTCGGCTACTTCATGGCAAAATAGGCTAGAGGTGTCTAAAAATTCCTAACTCCTGGATCAATGATCCTTAAGCATATCTAACACTAGATCAAGTCTCATTACTCAAAACTTGAATCGAAAACTCAAACTTTTTCAATATATATATGGTTCGGCCCTCCTATAACCAAATGGGTTAGGGTACTCTTTTGGTTACATGCTCTTGAACAATGAAAGAGAGTAACGAAACTAGCTCATAGAAATTGGTTTTATATTAAAAGGATTTTTCTACACTTTTCTATGAATTTATGAAGTTTGAGTTTCAACTTGAACATAGCTTGAAAGATGAAGTTTCAAGGGAAGAAGATGAAGAATGAGAGATCAAGGAATGATTCTATACCTCTTAGAGGATGAAGATGAGTGAGATGATCAACTTTGCTTCCCAAAATACTTGAAGATCTCTTAAGGAAAAAGAGAGAAAATGATGAAGAAGATGAAGTCAACAAGAAAAGATGTGAATGACAATTTTGATGAGGGAGGGGCAAGGGTAGGATAGTATAAAAAATTTCACTTAAGGGCAAAATGGTCTTTTCACACAAGGGAAAATGGTAATTATGAAAAAGGTTAGGAGCATTTTGGTCTTTTCGCGTCCAGATATTTTCTAAAGTCATCATGACACTGACACGATTCCCTGGGTGATGTGACCTGATGTGACTTCATGTTTATCCGTTAGCGGGCCCCGATAAATCCCTATTCAGCTCCGTTGTTCACCCGATTCAAGATTTCACCCGAATAGCTTATATTATTTCGCTTTTTACTGTGAAAAACCAATTTTATAAAAAATGTAGGAAATTCGATTCTAAGCCTAATTGTTTCGTTCATGAGACGACCCGCCGTCCCATCAGTAGAACCTAAGATATTAACTAATCTTAATCGCATAATAAACATTAGCGCGCCTTATTAATACGAAGCGAAGCGGAAAATTGAGCGCGGAAGCAAACAAATACACGGGACGCAATGCTTCAGAGTACACAGCTTTAAAAAATAAATAAATAAATATATCACATACATCATTGCCCCATCAGTAGGTCTACAGTAATAAAGTAATACATACGAGTATATTAATACAGACCACAAGAAAGTACGAAGAAATAGGCCGAGAGATAGCTCTCCGGGTAATCACGATTACTGCCCAACCTCTCGAGGCTAGGGTCCGTGGCCCGTCCTCCGGCGTCAGGCTCGTACGGAATGTCGTCCAGTTCCTCAGCAGCTGATTTCTCTTCGGGATCTTCCCATTAAATAAAGTAACACATATAGAAAATAAAGGGAGATAAGAAACATAATTCATCAATATGGGAGAGGGGCATCAGTACAGCATATATATATACATCATACAACACAGATAATATATACAACATAACATCACCCATCTCTTAAGTCACCCATCACAATCATCTCAAATATCATTCTCTCAAATAAGCCTATAAGAGGGATACTAGTCCCTATGTATATGTTGTCTTCCCTATATGCATGTCGGCCGATACATCACGTCTCCAGTCGGACATCCCCGTCGGGATTACATTACATCACATCACATCATGCCTCGGGATTTTAAGTAAGGTCCCCAATTGGACATCCCCTTTGGGACCAAATGCTGTGGTATGAAATGATATGAAAATGCAACAAACATCATCGCAGGTTGATATCGGAACCTCACGCCTAAACAGTCGTCCACGACCACGACACATCGCATCACATCAACATCAACATCACATCATCATCAACATTACGACGCCTTGCGTCTACGAGCTATAGCTCCACGGTTGGGATCACAATGATATCAACCCGAACAACATCATCACTCACCATACTCTCATCAATACCTAATCACCAGTCAAATCACAAGAACATTACAACAGTAATTCATTCCAGTGCAGATATCATTATAAAGCCAGATAATGGTAAATCACACAACAGTTTAACACCACAGATAAACAAATAGTCAATTACATAAATCAACATATCAACCTCAATCAATCACATCATTTATAATATCAACTTAGTGGTGATAGCCCAAAAATTCCTACACCTAGGGTCCAGACGCTTTATCCAGGGCTCAACCTCTAGTAGGGTTTAAGGGTTCCCCTCCACAGATATATATATATATATACTCTATACTAAGCTTGCTTTCCCGACGATATTAGTTCTTTCTCCTCACCTTAGCGATTTCCTCGTGCAGCTCCGGCTACGACTCCGCAGCTGTCATTCGGGTGCGCTGTCGGATGTTCGAGTCCTGTCCGATTCTCCTGAAATTAAAACAGTTAAATCAAAAACTCCCTAATTCCTTAGGATTAGCTACTGCCCCTATTTAATTAAATAGGCTAGGGATGTCTAAAAATTCCTAACTTTTGGATCAATGATCCTTAGGTATCCCTAAACATAATCAATGAAGGCATTAGCTCAAAAAGTAAATATTTCTCCTACTGGACTACCCCTAGGGTTCGGCCCTATTGAATGAAAAACATGAAAAATAGCTAGGGAGCTCCAAAAATTCTCATTTCTTGGATAACACCCTAACTAAATATGATAACCCTAGATATCAACTCAAAACATAAAAAACCAACCAAAAACCCTACCCTACACAATAAGGGGGTTTCGGCCTCTCTCTCAAAAAATAGCTAGAGAGATTTCTTGGCTCTAATCTCTTAGATCATACAAGTAGGTCATGAACTTAAGCCATAGAAATTGGTTTGGTATCAAAATGATTTTTCTACAATTTTTCATGGATTTTTGAAGATTTAGGGATAAAAACCCTAACTCCTCTACTCATGAAATTTTGGAGAGATAAATGGGAGATTGAAAGAGTTAGAGATGAGATTCTACCTCATATGATGATCTACTTCAAGTTTGGGGAAGGTTGCTTCAAGAAATTCAAGCCCAAAGTCTCCTAAAAATGGAGTTTTTGTGAGGAGGAAAAGAGAGAAAGAAGAGAAAGCACAGAAAAGGAAAGAGAATGAGGTCTGGAGGGCTGTTTTGGCCGAGAGAGTGAGGGAGGATAAGAGTGAATAACGGTATATTTATTAAGAAGACTTAGGAGTTAAGTCTTAGTAAAAAATGTAAAAGGTAATTAGTAAAAACTAACCAAGGGCAAATTGGTCAATTCATACCCCGACATTTTGAAAAATATTCACGACACTGATAGGAGTCCCCAAATAATTTAACATAGCCCTGGTATGAAAATTATTGGCTCAAGGTTCTTGAAAAACCCTAAGACAACTCGAATCGTCTACCCGATCGATTTTCGTTCCGAATATAAAATATTATTTATATTTTTGGACGTCAGGACACATTTTAGCATAAAAGTAGAGGATTGAATTTTAAAACTAATGGTTCTGACCGTTAGTCAAAATGAGGTCATGATAGTAGAAAAACACCATCATCCGAAAAACATAGATCGGGCTCCGTTTGAGTTTTCGGCCCAAAACTTAACCATAGCCTCCTACGATGGCGTAGAGCGTGGCTATAGCCTCGGAATAATTTATTAAATTTTCTAGACCCTCAAATAAAATAAAATTACTTAAATACTGATTAATTAAAGATTAAGAAAATCGGGGTGTTATAGTTTACGAGTCAAAATTAGGTCTTTTGTGCAGTCAAATCATATTGTCAGTGAACACACAGACCGAGCTCCGTCTGAGTTTTCGACCCAAAATTTAACCGTAACTCCCTACGATAGCGTAGAGCGTGAATGTGGTCTTATTTTATTTAATTTCATTTTCTAAACCTCAGATAAAAATACAAACTCATTTATATAGTTTATCGGTCTTAGAAAGCATGAAAATCGGGATGTTACAGTACGAGCCGTTGGTGGTTTATCGGCAAACTCACGATCCAGCAGTGCCAGAGCATTTGCAATGGCATGGTCGTTTCTACTTGCCATATCTTCCCGTATTGTTCAACAACTAATCATACAGAAAGTCAAGCAATAATAGAAACTAAGGTTCCCATAATCCTATATCATCATCCATGCTAGGCATAAACAATCATATAAGAGTACACATAAGGCAACATAACAGACATATACCCCGGCCTAAAGCACAGATCGATTCTGATACCACTAAATGTGACACTCACTACCCCGCATACGATAAATATAAAACAAATCATATGTAAAAGTCAATAAATTAAAACCAAAAGGTATCAAGTACCATATAATCCAAGCATATCAAACCATAAGTAACAACTGCGAAAAAACATTCATAAAACCAAAAACCCATATTCCGATGTCACTTATCAGAGCTGGTAACCACCAATAATACATCAGAAAACAACTAAACATAAACCCTATACTACAAGCAAGCGATCTTCTCGGGATCACTCCTCAATAGGCTTCTCACCATCGCCTGCAAAGACCAAGGTACATGCATGAAACAACAACAATAGGGAGTAAGAAACTGTACATATAAATATAAACGGTAGTAGAGCAGTTAGCAAGATGATGACACCGCATAGTAATACATCATAAAACAAATTACGTCATATCATATCACATTAATAAACATGCTATGCGATACAGGGCTGCTCCGCTACTTCATATGCAATGTGGATCCAATAACTAACTCAGGATTGGCCAATAAGCACCAATGTCGACAGTTCACCAAACTCTCGGATGAACCCCTTGGATAGCCGATCCACCTTACTCTCAGATGGACCACCACGGATGCGCTTGATTCACTTAACTCTTGGATAAATCACCGCTGACGGCCAGTTCGCCATACTCTTGGACGAACTCCCCAGTTATCGTAACTTCCCCAGCTATCAACTCCATGTCATGAATGCATGCAAAGCTAACACACAAACAACATGGCAACCACCTCCATCAACACCTTTAACAATGGCTATCAACTTGGACCAATAAGCATCAAAGTGATCACAACAACATAAACGTGCGATAACTCGTCGTTACCGTCTTAACCAACACCAACGTTTTATCAATAAGAGTCTATTAAATCTCACATTATCATCATCCTAGTTGATTAATTATCCTCACGGTCACGTTTTATAATCTTATATATCATATTTTTATCCCAAAAGATTATTTAATCTCTTTTCATTTGAATTTGTGAAGTATTCTCAAATCTGCCCAGTGCAAGGTCGTTCACGGTCTGAGCACAGGCGTGCTCACGGCGAGTACGGGCGTACACACTTAGGCACGGGCGTACTGAAACGTCGATGGTGAAGCACGGGTGTTCACACTGTGAGTAAAGGCGTACACACTAAGGCACAGGCGTACTGGTTTCACTGAGTACTGAGCATGGTGTGCTCAACGCCATTGCAGTGTTCTCAGTGCTAGAATTTTAGAGTTTTTCTAGGTTCCCGACACTTAAAATCAATCTTAAGGTTCTTGACTAATCCATTGGCATTAATCTCACCTCTCATCAACATCTTTATGTTTTATGAACTTCAATTAAATCAATCCTAGTTTTAGGTTCAACACTAACATCCCCATGTCTCTGGTTAACACAGTTTAATAACAGCAGTTTCAGCATATCAACATCATCAACTCATATAATTCATGGCATACAATTAATCATCATCGACAACGTCATATATATCATGCCAAAATCATAATAACTATACAACAACAATCATCCTCATACATACACCAACAAATAGGATTCATACATCAAATAAGGCATATAGCACACAAATAGGGTCATGGGTTAACCTTCATCTTACGCTACCCCAAAACCTATATGTTCATACTAATGCCTTTTCCCTATACCTGGCGTGACGATTCCAGCTTATGAGCCAACTAGAGCGAAATCCACACTTGACTCCTTCGAACTGTTTCAAGTGGCCAAGAACGTCAAGAGAAAGGATAATTAATTCCAAGACAAAGAAGCGAAAGGGAATTAATACAAGGATTACAAACATACATCGATTAGATCCTTGGGGAACTAATCTGCTAGGTTGTCGTTCACAACGTTGGCACACGATCAACGAAGTCTGGTTCGATAGAGAGAGAACGGTTCAACACTTAACTTAAAGAATTGAAAGGAAAGAACAAAACATGGTTGGTTACCTTACCTTAGATCAACACTACACGAACGGCTTATCCCCAATCGAAACGGAAAACACCAAAAGGATATGTTCTTGACGAAGCACACCCCAAAACAAGGATTGGAGGTTGAAGAACGCTCAAAGGATTCAATGGGAACCCAAGAGAAAGGGCGATGACAATTGTTTCTAACGTTAGGGATGACGACTATGTGTTTTAGTCGAACAAAAAAGGTATAAAAAGGATTAGAGCGAAATGAGCTGATCAAAGAGCCCAAAACGCATTCTGTTGCACGCATGAAGCACAGGCATGCTGACCTCGAGCACGGACGTGCTGAACAGGAGATCAGAATCACACTGATTTGGCTCGTTTCTAAGGTTAATTATCCCAAAGCACGTCCCTAAGCATCTAACACAAGCATATCAATTATATATATAACATATAACAACTAAGATAACCACATACATACATAAAGGTGAAAAGCAAGGTGTTACAATTGGACTGCTTACATTCTGTAATTTGAATATATATATATATATATATATATATATATATATATATATATATATATATATATATATATATATATAGACACACACACACTAATTAACATTCACTTTTTTTTAATTTCTGTAGGTGGTCTGGAGAGCATTTTTTTTAGGTGAGGCATATAAACCACATTGGAGATAAGTTTGTTTTAAACTTGCAGACCAAAGACTATAGCTGCAGGAAATGGATGTTGACTGGCATCTCTTGCTATCATGTCATTTCTTGTATGAAATTCATGAACATAGAGCCTGAGGAGTACATCCCTGTATATTTACGGAAGGAGACATATGAAGCAATGTACGCACCATTAATCTACCTAGCAAATGGAGAGCATCTATGGGAAATAATACAGTTTACTTATGTGCAGCCACTACCAATCAAGAAAATGTCAAGAAGACCAAAGAAGAGAAGGATCAGAGATCTAGGGGAGCTGAAGAAGGATGACACAAGGTTAAGGAGGGTTGGATTCCCTAAGAGATGCGGTAGGTGCCTGCAATATGGGCACCACAAGATGACGTGCAAAGAAGCACCAAGCCAGACTAGTGCACCTGCCACTGCCGCTACCCAGACCAGTGCACTTGCATCAAGCCAACCCACAACAAGTGCACCAAACCAGCCAACAAGACATGCACCAAACTAGACCACGACACCTGGCCAGCCCACTGCAACTATTTTGTGTCCTAATGTACCAACCCAGCAAAGTGTGCCTGCTGCAAAATATAAAAAAAGATCAAGGCCATCTTCAATCCCATCTAGCTAGCCTGCAACTACTGCAAGTGGGACAAATGGAAACAACATACCTTCTACAACTGGGACAAATGGGGGAAATGTTGGGGTAAGTCCTAGTGGCCAATCTATTTTGAATAGATAATCATTTGTATCATGACTTTGATCATATATTTGATATATGTATAAGGCATTTAATTATTATGTTATATTTGATGATCATATTTATGGCATAATAAAGTCCTTAGAATAAGTAGTTCATTTAATGGAACGTCAAGTATGACTTGATCGTGAAATGCCATTAAATTATAGAATACTATTCTTAAATATCCGTAGTCAAGTATTATTATTAATAAGGACAATAATAATACATTGAAACTATTATGTGAGTGTACTGATGATTACATTTCACGGGTCATAGATATAAGATATCAAGTCTTTACATAGGCATAAATATGAGTGGAGTATTTATACTGGAGTGACCCACTATGAGAACGCTGCATAATAGTTATGTAAATGTCATAAGTGATTCTCATGGTGACCATAGTGAAGTAGTCCTTCGACTTTAAGTCACTACAATTCCTAACATATGTAGCTGTAGGCTTTGATACTATTAAATGTTGTCTGTAACAGGACAACTATAAAGGTAGTTATTGGGTCTGCAATGAAACATGTTGAGGAATGTCAGTGATGTAGATAGGATTCGTCCTTCCTACATAAGAGGAGTAATGTCTATAGGCTTCTTGATGGTATGCGATGTAGAAATGCATGGCCATGCTAAGGTAAGACAATATGAGATATTGGGCCCACGTGATCGTATGTCAATTACTAGATCAAGAAATAAATAATTGAACTTAACAAAGATGATATATTTATGCCTTGTGTTCAATTAAGACATTGAGACGAAAGGACGTTGAATGCACATTATATGTGGTTACAATAAGGTTTTAATTGTATCACCAATATTCTAATTAATTGGGTAACAATGGTATATTGCTAGATGTCGCTCATTGTTTATAATATTAATTGATTATTAATATGATTAATAATAATTAATATTATTGCCAATTAATTGAGAACTTATAGGGTCACACGCATAGAGCAAATGTTCAGAGAATTAATTTAATTGATTAATTAAATATGATTTAATTAATAATTAAAAATTGGGCCTGTAGCGTACAGTAGCCCAACTGGGTTAGGTTAAGTGAGTGACAGCTATTAGTAAGCTGTGCACGTCACATAAGGAACACACAACATAGAGGACTCATAACGGCCGATGTACATCCTTGAAAGGCGTGCCCTCTTTTCTCTCTTTGTGTGCCGTGCCTCTCCTAATCCTGATAGCTAGCACTATGCTATCTCTGACGTTGGTTTGCTCGCGTAGAGTGAGTAGAGGTATTGCTACTTTGCAATACTGGTGATAGAGAAGAACCTCTCCCTTTGTGGTGATAGCAGCAATGTTCCTCGGATCTGCTGCTCTGTAGCTGTGTAGATCAAGTTGCCATTCACACTGTAGCAGTGTTCGTGATTTACCAGTGCTGCTGACGTGCTCACAGTGTTCGTGGTAAAGCTACGCTTCAAGAGGTAAACACAATATCTTTGTGATTCATGTGCGATACGTGGTCCTTTAGTAAATGGGTTTTTCCGCTCAAGAGGTTTTTGAAAATTATTTTTAAAATTATCCCTCTTAAAACGCCAACAGGAGTTGCACCTATGACTAATGCAATTGGGAGGCATATGAGGTAGAAACTGCTAACAAGAAGGGCACCACAGTGGAAGCCTTGAAATTTGTAGTAGTTTTTTTAACAGCGTTTTGGGATGTACTTAATTTACTGTAGTTGTTTTATTAACAATGTGTTTTTCACATGTAACAAGCATGGTTTATTTTTTAGCTTGACATGGTCTATTTTGAGGTGAAACTTGACATGGTTTATTTTGAGATGTAATTGACATTGTATTGGTTTAGTTGATGGCAATTGAGGCCAAAATGGAATGGATTGAAGTTACTGTTATTACATTCTCTCCCAATGGTTTATTTTCATGTATTTGTGAAACTGCAACGTATTGATACCTGTACATGTTATTGATTTCTGTTATTTTTTTGCCATAATGCTTATAGTTGATTACATTTAATTGGAAATAAAAAAACTGAAAACAAAGGTATAATAATAAAGTGGAATGTCATTCAATGTCATAAATTGAAATTCATTGTATTGAAAACAAAGGTACATCTGCATTACAAACAAGGCTACTTTAAATACGTATCTAGTCCATCTCTAGCTCCTAATGTCATTGAAATTCATTGTATTGAGAACAAAGGTACAACTGCTGTTTACACACAAGGATACTTTAAATACTTATCCCTCCCATCCCTGCTTCCTGATGTGCATAACAATGTAATAAATATGGCATTCATCACAAAGAGAATTGAGCTACTAATGACGAAGAACTTCAACCATGTTTTGGTAGACTTCAATGAAATTTGAAGTTTGATAACCTATCTCCTTTGTCTCATTATGATTACATTTCTATCATCAACTACTTCATCTGAAAACCATTGAAAGAAATTGAAGTCACCCTCTTGCTCATTGTCACTTTGCTTTCGACATATACAAATAATGCATAAGTTACGGATGATGAAGAAATCCTAAACACCAAAACATGAACAACAAAGAAGAAATACCTTGCAGTTCCTGCATCCCCAGAATTTCCTTCCCATGTTTGCAGGAGTGAACGTCATTCGTATAACCGCAACCTCCCCACAATCGCATACAAGAGCCCATCTTGGAGTTCCACCACTGTTATAACCATGAGTTTGAATAATTTAATATAAGTTTTAAAGGAGTTTATGCTCGGTAAATTAAAATTTCTTGTTTATATGAACGTTATGCTTGTTATTTTTTTGTTAAAAAGTATGTTCTTGATTAATATATTGCGCTGTAATTTAAAAGTTCTCTTTGGCATTCTTTTTTTTTTTTTTTTTTTGTCTTTGCTCTTTGGCATTCTTTAATAAATTAAATGAGGGTTTTAAGACAAAGTTAGAGTAGTACTAGTAAGGTATGAATAATTTATGGGACTTATCCATAATATCCTTTTTGTAAAGGGCATACTTGTCTAATGTCATAGGTTTTTATTTAAGTAAGGAGAGGCCTTTCCCCTCCCATTTTTTTCTTAAAAGTCAGAAAGTGGTTAGGGTTATAGGAAGATAAAAATAGAGAGCTACAGAAGAAAGGGGAAAAAAAGGAGGAACTTTAGAGATTTGAGATCCCAACTCATTTTGAGCATGAAGAGAAAGTTGTAGAGCAGCTCTCAAGCTTTCCAAAGGTACCAACCTTGTCTTGTCCTCTTCCTATTCAGTTTGTCACCATTTTTGGGGTAAGTGCTTTAAGGCAGTGTTGTCAAATTCGGCTCGGACCGGCCAGTCGGACTGGTCAAACTGGAAACTGATCATATGACCAGTTTGAATGGCTCATCAGATCGGCCAAGCAAGTAACTCGGTACGAACCAGTATGGCTTGACTGGTTTTGGACAAAACTGGTGAACCAGACAACTCGTATCGCCCGAATCTTAGAGTTTGCCTGGATTTGAGAAAAATCTTATATGTTCTCTATCTGCACCACAAAAGTTGGAAAAAAAAGAAGAGGGTAGAAGGGTAAAGGATGTTGCGCGTAGAAGCATGAGTTGCACATACTCGCAAAAGAATAAGCAGGAGCACGTACAAGAAGAAGAAGGTGAAAGGGACGACGGTGCTGAATCTGCTGACTACAGCGCTAGGGTTTGCATCGCCTCTTGCCAGCAAACAATAGAAAGTGGAAACAATTGGCAATGGGTCCTCTGGCCCTTTGCTACGTGGGTCCAAATTCTCAATAATTATGTATAAATTGTTAATATAGGTGTCCAGCTTGGAGGGATTCACGGATATTCCGTTAAATTTCACGGTTCAGTAACGAATTTGCTACCCGAGGGACCCAATTGAAAATTTTATATATGTTTAGGGACCCAATTAGAAACTTTTTTAGTTCCCGCTTGACCTGCTCGAAAATTCCTGAAAAGTCTAGAAACCAACTGAATAATTAAACCTTATCTTTTACATCTCTTATAAGAATAAACATTTAAATAATAAAATAAAATAAATCAATTCTTATTTCAATGAGTTTCAAAAATAAAAATTAATTTCTACATCAATTTATATTTTATTTTTTAATAAATTTAAACACAAAAAATTACTACCATGTGTATGGAAAACGTTTTGTTGGGAGATGCAAAATCAACTTCAGTAATCTCTACATTTCGAAAGAGATTAGTAATATCTGACTATCACTTAGGATACCCTTGTGCATTCCAAAAATAAAATATTTCAAACACAATTTGTTTTTTAAATTAAACTAAATAAATTTAGGGTTAAATATGTTTTTGGTTATTGTAAAATAGTGAAAATTCGTTTTTAGTCCCTCATTTTCAAAACGTCATTTTTTCGTCTCTTATTTTCAAAATAGCTTACTTTTGATCCCTATTTTGAAAATTGAGCTAACGTTAGGGACGTTCAAAAGTGAACTATTTTGAAAATTGAGGGACCAAAAAAGAATGTTTTAAAATGAGGGACTAAAAATGATTTTTTTGCTATTTTACAAGGACAAAAAAACGTATTTAATTATATAAAGTGTATTATAATTATATAGTATAAAGTTTAGAATTATTTGATAGGTGTGTAAAATTTATTTATAACATTATCTTTTATAAGTTTATCTTTAAATTTTTAATCCTTACTAAAACATATTTACAATTATATTTTTTATTACTTTAAATTATTAAATGAATAATTGAAAATGATAATTTTAAAAAAAAAATAAGACATTGAGGTGAAAATTATTTTTATAATAGTACAGATGAATAATACCAATTTTTCTATTGTGTTAAATTTTATTATTTGGGTTTAAGACACATTTTTACAAGACATCTACCATTATAATTAGGATGTGATGTGATTTTTATACTAAATAATTATTATAATTATTAATTATAAAATGTGATAGGTAGGAGTTATATATATATAAATAATTAATTTAAATAATTTTGAGTTAATTATTATTGAATTAATTTTTGCTTCAAAAAAATAATAAATAATTAATTTAAATAAATTATTTAATAAAGGGCATTTCTGAAAAATAAGAAAAAAGTTTAAATGAAAAAGAATGGTACTAAACATTCCAAGAAAAACTGGAATTATCTTAATCAAATACAGGACGAAAAAAGTAATAATTTTGACTTATTACAATATATATATTTATATGTATAATATTTGAAAATTTATTTTTTATTAGTAAATTTTAAATAAATTTATGATATGATTATTTAATTTAAAATCCAAACTATATAGTAATTGCATTATATGATTATTTGTTATTGTGCATAAAAAAATTATGAGTTGTATATCCTTTTAATTAAAATTCACAAAAAGGTATTGAAAAAGAATATTATAAGGTTGTTGGATGAAAAATTAAATCATGTTGTCAACAAGAAAGTGGTGATGTTGTGAAGTGCCTAAGTTTGGATGATTAAAGTTTTTAATTGTTATTTAGTTCGACGGTAAATTAGCTGACACTCTTCGTCGATAGAAATTGAGTTAGTCGGATAGGTGCAAGTATCAAGTCGACAGATGAGTGTTGATGATAAAGGGTTAGCGTTGAGATTCAAGTTATTTGATGGATACGCATTGCGTTCAACGGATCCAACGCGAGCATGTCAGTTATGAAGACATAATGGATAGGGAATAGTTATAGTTGTCGATTTGTCAAAGTTCAGGACAAAATAACTGCCATATACGTGTCAAATAATTAAATGAACAATTATTTCTAGGATTTTTCAATAAATATTATGATTTACGATATAATAAAGGTTGGAAACTTGATGAAACATCCTACACATCTCAAATACACAGCAGATTGACAGATTTAAGATCAAGTATTCCTTCCACCCTTTCATTTCAGCCCAATTTCATACTTTCAGAATCTCTTTTCAAATTCATTTACTTTCAAGCATTTGTCTTTCAATTTCCCTTTACTTTTTATTAATTTCCATTCCCTTTCTTTATCTTTATGCACATTTATAGTTCCGGCACATTTATAATTTCATGCACTTTCCATGTTTTTGCTGTTCTTTAAATTTTGTCCTTTATTTTATTGTTTAATTTTGTATATCCAACGAAAGTTTTAAGTTTACTAAATAAACTTAGCTTTATGTGGGATTTAACTTTAACGATTCATCATTCAAAACACGTATTCGTTTGATAATTTATTATTTGTTCTCGTTCGATTTTTGACCTTAACCAAAAAAATCACGTAAACAAAAAGGATTAAATATGGTTTTTATCTTTGTAAAAATAAAAATTCGTTTTTAGTTTCTCATTTATAAAATGTTTTTTTTATCCTTAATTTTTAAAATAGTTCACATTTGATCTCTATTTTAAAAATTAAGCTAACATTAGGATCAAACGTGAGATATTTTAATAATTAAGAACAAAATGGAACGTTTAAAAATTAGGAACCAGAACGAATTATTAGAGGACAAGAAACATATTTAATTTAAATCAAAATCAAATTATTTTCAATGGAAAAATGTTTATCATACACTTTAATGCACATCTTTGACATCATCTATACATAAGTGACAACTCAGAATATTCGTGTGCATAGATTTGTAACTTGTAATCAAATAATACAACTACAAAAATGGCATGCGTGTAATCTTTCCGGTTTTGATTTTAATTGATTCCGATTAGTACAAAGGGTTGAGCTTCTCCCAAAAAAGAGAAAGTGGGTTTTGTGCTATTGAGGCACTTGAAGAAAATAGCAGTTCCTTACTATTAGCACTCGTAGTGGCTTTTCCATTCCATGTAATGAACCCTCACTCTTTCTTTTCTTCCTTTCTTCGCTCTCCGCAAAATGATGCCTTGCTTAAATTGCATGAAAAATACCATTTTTTCATTTTCAACATTTAACGTTTCTTTTTCTTTTTTTTTTTTTTTTTTTTGTGTTTTGTTTGTTATTCACTGAAATTGTGTTCTGGAATGACGACTTCGATAGCTCTGTGTTTTCTGGGTTTAAAAATTTAAATAAAAATTAAAACTTTATAGAATGGTTGGTTTTGAAATTCACATTTTAGGGTTCAATACCGCATTACCTGTTTGGGTTATTTCATTTCGATGTAAATTTCTGTTTGATATTGAGTTTCAAGTACCCGTGTGTCATTCTTGAAAATGCATCATGTTAGGACACACACTCCTGTACTTTTTAACCTTTTTTTTAGAAGGTTTTCAAGTAATTTCGCTAGAAAGAAATTACAGTTATTTATGCATTGCTATTTCAGTTTTTGAAAAGAATGTATTTTTAGTGGACAAGACTAAAGGGTATCATTCAATTCAATTATATGTGAAAGTATTAGTTTAATTTAATTAGTGTGTGCTTCTTCAACAGATTCATTGTTGATATACAGGGCTATACTTTCATTTTCTTCCTTCTATTTCCCTTGTATGTGTCTCTTTATTGTTAAGTGGACATTGTTTAGTGATTTAATTAATCAAATCACCTGAATCTGTTGATAATTTGCTACCTTATGTAGTTTTTTTTTATCAACTGCTATCTTGTGTAGTGATTCAGTGGAAGAAGAAGAAGAAGAGGGAATGAACAACCAGGAGAAGCTCGCTGGCTTTATTTTCATGTGTAATAGGATGACAAAACCAGAGTGCTACCGATTCCGAGTTTTTGGGCTTCCTGCAGGGAGAAAGGAAGTTGTAGAGAAGATTAATCCTGGCTCTTACCTTTTTCTGTTTGACACTGATGTGAAGCTTCTCTATGGCATATACATAGCAACCTCAAGTGGGAAGCTGAGGATAGAACCATTAGCTTTTGGTCAGAGGTTCCCTGCTCAGGTGACCTTTTAAGTCATTGTCAAGTCATATGGTAACCCCTAATGGACTCGTCTAGATACCCCCTCGAAAAAAATATAATAATATTTTTTACCTAACCACTCTGTAGAAATGGCATCCTCTGGCTTGAGTGGTAGTTCATTGAAATGGTGTTGGTAGCATCACCCAGATGTTTGTGGCATCATTCATGTTTCCAAGGAACAATTCATTTTTAATGTATAGTGTAATATGACATTTTTGGATTCCACCATCATGCTCTTTTAGCGTTGCATGAGTATTATAAAGTTGCTCTTTTCTCAAACATATTTATTTAGCTAGTTCTCAAATTAGCTGGTTAAATTGTTGACGTTTCAAGTTCAAGATTTAAGATAAGCTCTGGGGGGTTATGAAGCTTTTACCAGGGAAAGGAATGCAGTTGATGAGCTCATAATGCTCATGTAATTGAACTCACCCATATTATATAATGAGCCAGGTTGCTATGTGTATTATATAACTGAGGCTTGAAGTTTTTTGGCACCTGATAAGCAAGGTGCCTCTGACAACTCCTGTATAAAATGCACCACACCTATTAATACGTTATTTTTCTTTTTCCATCTGCCTGCTTTCATTTTTTAATTTTGTTCAGGTGAGATTCAAAATTTACAAGGACTGTTTACCATTGCCAGAGAATTGCTTTAAACATGCTATTCAAGATAATTACCCGAAAGACTCCAACAAATTTAATCCTGAACTCAATATTAGACAGGTAAGTTTCATTATGATCTCCGGCAAAATGATTATAATCATGATTATTTCTGTCTTCTTTCTTTTTAAGTAAAATAAACTCTTCTTATGACTACTATGTCTTTCTTAGTTGGAATTTGTTGTTATGTTGCAGGTAAGAAGTCTATTATCATTGTTTTGCCCATTACCTGTATTGTCAACTGCACCTGTATTGTCAACTGCACCCAGGCATCCTATTTTGAAGAATCCCTCATCATTGTCACTTCCACCAGCGAATAATGTTTTTCGTCAGATATCAAGGCCGTCTCTCACTGAGGATGCATATTTATCTAGGATGTCACCTAATCAAGTTCCATGGCAGTTTAACTATAAACATGTTAATGAACCCAAGGAGCCTCCTCCTGGTTATTCCTATCCTGTCATTAATATGATGCCAAATTCAGCTGCAGCACCGTCTGTGCCATCCCAAGCTTCAAGGATCCAGCTTCATCCCCCAGCTAGTCAACTTACTTTGGAGGGTACTTATGCAGCTGGTATAGGCGGCAGTTTTACCCGATCAATGCCTGATTCTCATTATACACATTGGAATATCCTTAACCCGCAACCTGAATTTCATTCTTCCCTGGTCAATAGGGGCAGTGGTCGTGCTCAGTCATCGCAAGTTCCTCAACATGCACATCACAGTATCCTACATCCACAACCTGAATTTCATTCATCCATGGGGACCACGGTTAGCAGTCATGCTCAATCACTGCAAGATCCTCAACATCCACATCAGAGTATCCTAAACCCACCACCTGATTTTCATTCCCAAGTGGTGAATTTGGGCAGCAGTCATGCCCAATTGTTGCAGAATCCTCACTATACACACCATAATATCCCAAACCTGCAACCTAACTCTTATTCCTCCGCAGTGAATATGGGCAGAAGTCATGCTCAAGCATTGCCAGATCCTCAACACACACATCAGGGTACCCTAAATCAACCTGATTCCAATTCCTCCGTAGTGAATATGGACCATGCCAATATCATGATGCAGTCACATGCTTCATCATCACTATATTATCCATACATTCCTCAAGAAGTTGTCTCTGCCACATATCAATGGTATTTTTTAACTTTTCTTGGGTGAACTTTGGTTAATAAACTATGGATGAAATCCTTTTAATTAGTTCAGCAACCTTTGTTTGGCATTAGGATGTCCAATAATTTTCTTAACTTCAAGGAGTTGATTCATTGGCTGAAGCTATGATGTTTGAAAATCTAGAGGTGACAGCGTTGTGCCATATCTTTATTGTTAAAATAACTGGGGCTAACTCCATTTCAAAAGTTAGCTTATGAGGGGTTAGAATAACATGGGGAGAGGGCTTCCTGAGTCATTTACTCATATACTCAACCAATAGGAGACTTTAAAACTTGACACTTATTAAAGCATGAAAGTTAATTTAAAAATTTATAATTGTTTGCTGAACAAGCATACTTAGCTATGAACTCAAGGCGTTTTGTCTATTTTTTGTTAAGCTGTCTTTATTATTGAAATGAGTTTTGTCAATATCTAATGTTGCTGCTGTCGCCCAGGTCTGGAACGGGAAATGAGTATTATCAGTCATCCATGCAGATGGACAAGAATATTCCTACACAAGAGAATGCTATTAGCCACAACCTGTATTCAGTAGATGCATATTCTCAGCCTGTTGAATCACATGTCCAAATGTGAGGGGTTCTTGGTCTGGCAATTATTCCACTTGCTTCCGTATGTGCATATGCAGGGGCACTTAAACCTACTGTTTAGTGATTGGTGTGGGTAGCGGGCCTTCTCATTTTCTGATAGTAGAAATTTGATATTAGTTAGAGAGAATAGTGTCCTGTCCTGTTTGATATAACAAATAGACATATATTCTGACAAATTTGCAGTACTGGATCTAATATGCAAAATTAGTTACCATTGAGTGGTGTTGGTCCACTAGTACCTATTTCCACAGTTTTTGGCAATTGGACCGCTGGAACTTCAATTCTTATTGTGAAGTGGTGTAAAAGGTGTACAGTGATGCTATGTGAGAGGTGTAACTGAATAAGTCATGTGAAAGGTACACTTACCATTTGCAGGGTCTCCTACACTCAAATCTCTACACTTTCCTTCCTCCTTTACTCTTTCTTTTCCAAAAGTAATAGGTGTAGAGATTTGGGTGTAGAAATAATATTATTGAAAGTTTGGGTGGGTATAATGTTGCTGTGTCTCATGTATGTGTGGTGTACTGGTGTGTACGGCAATGTAAAAAGTACACTGCTTTCATATTTGCTTGCTATAGGTTTGATTCTTTTGTAAGATGTGAGTGAGTGGCAAATATGATCAGTTCCTCGTGTATCAAGGGTCCATTGATAATTGGATGATAAAGAGGACAAAGCAACAGTTACACTCGTAGTCGTGGAATCTGTCACATTATTTACAGAATGATAAGGGATCAAGCTATTTGGGACAAGAATAGGTTGTTGGATCAAGGCTAGCAAACTTTGATGGTGCTCAGGGTGTAAAAGATGAACTCAGATTGGGTTGATTTTCCTGGTGATCAGAATCACCGGCTGGGTTCTCTAGAATCCTCAATCACAACATTATTCACTGAATATTTGGGATTTCTGAATTTGAACCTAGGGGGAAATCCATGTTTCAAATAGCAAGTATCAACTGTACGGTTTGTTTGTTTGTCCACAGAAAGTGCATAATCTGATATGTGCACATTTGCTCATTCAGTCACTTGTGAAATAAGATAGCATATTCATTGTTCCTTTTGCGTGCTGATGGCTGCCATTGCTCCATAACCATGGGAAACTAGCTGCCATTGCTCCATAACCATGGGAAACTAGACATGTGCATGTTGGAGTTGGATTCAAATTCTCTAGTTCTTCCCCCAGAGTTTTCAACTCTGAAGTACATGGTGATGGATCAATCTCCTTGGCGCTGAGGAGTGAATTTGTTTTTGCAAATCAAGTAAAGGAAACACATTCCGTTTGGGAAAATATCGCTTTCAATCTTTTCATATCTGAGATGCTTTCTCAATCCACAAAGCAATTTAAGAATTGTCATACGAACTTGAATGGATCAACCAAGAAAGTACAATAATGTTGCATCGTTGCCAATATGAATGGGATCCTCCATTAGAAATTTTCCCAATGATGAAGGCAAGCTTATTCTTCGACCTCAGTCCAATTCACATGGATCGATGCCATTCAGTGGCGGTATCACAAGAATCAATGTTCATGTTTTCTGTAGGAAATAGGGATTCAAGGGTTTTAGGCTATCTTTTGAAAACCCGACTGGTCATTGAATCGGTAAAAGCGCTCATTCATGATTCACTGATTCAATCGTGGTTGAACTGGTTGTAATTAAATATATATTTTTATTTTTATACAATATATTTAATAATAAAAAATAATATAATATACTGATAAAATGCTCTCTAGAAGTAGTTAGAGATTGGTGTAAAAAAAAAAAAAAAAAGTAGTCAGAGATTTTTATTTTTTTGTTTGATTAGCTGGACAATAAGGGCCCAAGCTCAAAGGAACATTTATTCAATGGCATATCTATCCAAATGGCCATTTATTCAATAACTGGAACATTTATTTTTTGTGAATATTTTTACAAAAACATATTGGCTTTTATTTTTGTCACCTCCATAATTATTATTCTTCCCTCCTCTCAATTTTTTTTAATTTCTTTTCCAAAATACCCTTCCCCTTCTTCTCACCCCCCCTTACTTTCTTTTTCTCCCACCCGTCAGAGACCTCCTTTTCCCCTTCCCCTTCCCTTTTTTTCTTCTTCTCACCCACCTCCCACCACACCCCCACCCCCCAAAAAACCTTATAAAAGAAATAAGTTACGCAAAGTTACAAAAATAAGTTACTGAAAGTGACGAAAACTTGACAGAAGCAAAGAAACATAAATCCTGACATCTAAAACTCAAGACTTATTTCAACCAAAGATAGCATTATTTTTGACAAAAAATAATGAAAGAAAACAGTAACGAAAGAAAACAAGAAATGCAAAAATAGAATACAAAACAGTAACAATGAATTACCCTACACTGACAAAGTGAGGCTCAATTATTTGCCCATCATCATCTTGCAAAACATAGCTTAGAGCTCCATGCAAAACCCCAATTTCTCCTTTTGTTAGTGTAGCAGCATGCTTAGCAAAAATAAGTTATCGAAACAAAAAAAATAAGATGGCTTTCCCAATGCTTGCTTGCATTTTAATTAATGGTGTAAACTCTTCCTCTAACCAAAGTGTTGGATTTGTGTTTGTTTGGCTATTCAAGATATGAGCTTTGTTTCGTGGATAACACAATGGATGCTTCTTTCAGTAACTTATTTCTTTTAAGTTTCCGTAATTGTTATTTTAATAAGTTTTTTAGGGTGGGGTGTGGTGGGAGGTGGGAGAAGAAGAAGAAGAAAAAGGGGAAGGGGAAGGGTGTGGGTGTGGGTGTGGGTGTGGGTGTTGGGAGGTGGGAGAAGAAGAAAGTGAGGGAGGGAAGGGGTGGAGAGAAGAAGGGTATTTTGGAGAAGAAATTAAAAAAAAAATGGGGGATGGGAGGTAAGAATAATAATTATGGAGGTGGGAAAAATATAAGCCAAACATATTCTATCACATGCCCACCCAGTGTTATTGGTCAAAAACAAAAGCTAATTTCATTTTGTGCGCACGCCGCCCAACTTTAATATCCAATTAAGAACCCTAGTCCCCAGTTTCATTGTTTCAAAGATACGCCGCAACCAAAAACTCTAGTCCCCAGTTATATCACCCCCTCTTTCTTTTTCTGCGCACGCTGCCTCATTTCATTTCGATTAAGCACAATAATGCCACTGAAGTTCGACCCCTGAAACCCGTAGTTCATTTCGAACTCGTTTGCGCCCCTGTTTCACGGTGCCAAAAGAAGATGGAGCTTGCACTGAGGTGTGTCCTAAGGAAGAAGAAGATGACAATGGAATGAAGGAGATGATCCGAGGTCGTTGCTGAAGAATCAAGAGGTGTTTATTCAAATCGGAGGCAACCGGCGAACAGCCGGTTTTGTCTGGTTCGGCCGGTTCTTAATCGATTTGAGCAGCTTTCAGATGGTTTGATTGATAACCGATTTCATGGGTGGTCTAGTTCACTGGTTGGATCGGCCGGTCAATTCCGATTTTGATATTTTTGGAGATCATCTACAATTGGCAACACCATTGATGAAAATAAGGAACTTCAAATTGTAGAGAATTGAGAAAAAGTTGAGAACTAAGATGTGAGATAATTTTGTATTCTGGATTATGATAAACACCATATACAATAATATTATTTTCAGTGTTTCCTACAAATCTTTTAAAATAGGAAATAAAATGAGAATATGGTACCATATGTTTTTGATGAACCACCGTAATTAGGGTCTTTGGCTCCCTGATGGCATTCCGAGATATCCTCACAAGCTTCAGTATTTTGGACCGACTATGGGATTCCTCAGTCGACTGCTTAGAGCAAGGAATTAACCCCGGTTTTCACAACATCCTAACTAGAGTGTCTGCCACCACGATTCGAATTTGCATTCTCCTCTTTATGAGATCGAGATGCTTACTACTCGATCAACCCTTGGTTGGTTAAGCAAACGAGCTTTTAACATGTGTTTTGTTTGTTTTTTGTTTTTATTTCGGGTTGATATTTCTCTTTATTAATTACAAAAAATATATCTTATTTTACTTTATTTCTTGTTTTCACTATTTTTTGTCATAAAAGTTCGAAAACAATAAATAAAGTAAAAATACCGTGATGTGCCCTATAAGATTTGTTGCTTAAGCATTTCATGAATCTGAAGCTAATGCATCCTAACGATCATGAATATTTATTTATTTATTATTTATTATTTAGTGATAAATTTTGTACTCAATCATTTCTGGTTTTTTTTTGTTTAATTAGTTGATATACCAACCGAACTATCCCTGGTTTTGATCTGTTCTGTTAGTTCTAGTACACATATCATCATGAACATTTAGGAAATATAAATAATACGAAAAATCGTAAGCAGTTCAATCAGAATTTGTCATATTTTACTTCTAGAAATCAGGAGTGTGTAGCTCTTGGGATCACGAATTTTTAAGCTGCAATCTGTAGCAGGAAAGAAAGTTTTCTCGCAGAGCACTGAAAATCCAGGAAGAAAACTAAAAAGAATCCACCAATTAATGCAGCTACTGTCGATTTTTGCTTTGGTTATACGAATGCAATCTCTTAAAAAAAAAAAAAAAAAAAAAAAAAAGAAAGAGGAAAAAAAAATTATGCATACTGTCATCATTCAGTTGCATGAATCTTGCGTCTACAACTGAAAATCTAGGATACCTTAGATTTAACTATTCTTTGATGTAGAGTGACCCCATGAAGGTTCTTTATGCAAAAGGAAAAAAATGGAGCACTTGAGTAACTTCACCGCACGGAAGTAGTTCTGCATTCCTTGAATCCCGCATGGATTACTAAACACACCCTCATTTATCATTGGACGATTCTATGATATTCCTTGGGTACCATACCCTTGCTTATGTGACCAATCAGATGATGAGAACTTAGACTTATGTGATATTGACATGATTCAATTAATTGAGGTGACGCATTCTGGTTAGACAAAGGATAACCCAAACCCTCTACTTTTTAATGATATCATAACAACGCCGATTATCATTTTGAGGTTGTTCAGGTTTTAGTGTAAGTTTGAATTTGATATTTATAATTCTAACAAGGCAGATGGGCCTTTTTTTTTTTTGTTTCACTGGGAACTATTCTATAAAATTTCTATAAAATTTCTTTCATCACAGGTTTCGTGTGTATGATGTTGATGCTCAGTTTCGCAATATAGATGTAAAGGTATAGTGTCTATGAATTATGATGGGCGTGCGTGTATGCTTTAATTTTTTTGAGTAATCTATGGTTCTGATGTATAATTTCATCATCGAATTGGATTCTAGGCGGTAAACTTCCATTTTTGAGAATTTTATACATACATTAACAAAGCTACGCATACAATGGTTAATTACAATGATATGCAAGCCTAATCTAATAAAAGAATAAATCCTAATTGATCCTCACTTATGTACAAAATATGGCAACCATATCAACCCAAATATTTTACACTCCCCCCTCAAGTTGATGCGTATATATCGTATGTACCGAGCTTGTTACATATGTAGTCGACCTGATGTGTATATATCACATACAAGCTTCATTGGCTATGGTTTACAAACTTTCAACTCCTGAAGTAACTGTTTTAACCATAAGAGTTCACAAGTTCCAGTGGCCATAGCTCAATGCTCAACTTCTGCACTTCACCTGACAACTACAATATGCTTCTTGCTTTTCTAAAATATCAGATTTCCTGCAAGAAGGACACAATAACCCAAGATATCTGAGGGAAAGCTTGCCCAATCAGGATTTGTATGACCACAAATCTCCACATGCCCATTATTTTCATACAAAAGCCTCTTCCAGGTGTTCCTTTAATGTATTGAAGTATTCAAATAACAGCATCTTGGTGAGAGTCCCATGGAGAATCAAGAAACTGACTGACCACGCTAACAACAAAAAAGATATTAGGTCTTGTTATTGTGAGGTAATTGAATTTTCCTACCAACCTTCGATAACATTCGGGATTTGTACTCTGCTCCCCCTTTCCTGGTAGAAGCTTCACATTGGGATACATCGGTGGATCAAGGCATATTTCCTCCGCGAGATAGAAATATTGTGTCTAGATTGTGCCACCTCAATCCCTAGGAAATAACGAAGCTTGGCTAGGTCCTTGGTTTGAAAATGCTTGAATAAGTTTTGTTTTAAGTGTTCAATGCCAAGGAATCCCCACAAGTTGCCCAGGCAACACAAGACAGTCAAATGCTCAAGATGTGGTAAAATGGGTCACAACACGACCTCCTGTAAGGGTAAAACAGTAGCAGATAGGGTGATACCAAAGGGAGGGAATAAGGTATTGTTTCACTGTTTAATTTTGTCAAATTCCTATTTGTAAATTAGTGACTAACTTCTATATTTTCAGAAGCAAGTTTAGCAACAACTAGGAAGAGACCAAGAAGATCAACAGTGCAACATAGTCAAGCCTCAAGTGCAAGTGCTGAGCCAAGTATTGTGACAAATCAGACCGAGAGATCAGCAAAAAGTATTGTGCAACAACCAAGCAAAGAACAACAACAGAGGGATCTGCCTACTTTTCAAGAATCCCATGCCCAAAAAATGACATTGTCTTAGAATGTTGCTTTTTTGTAAGCTCAGTTTGAGCATTTTTTGACAGTCTTGGAGTCTGTAAAGTTGGTTATGTGGTCCATTTTGGTGCAGTTTAAGTTATGTCAGTTTGGATGTTAGCCATGGTATAGTTTTGGTCCATATAAGTTATGTCAATTTTGTGTCCATTTTGGTACAGTTTGAATAGTTATGTAAAGACCTCCAAATTGGCATATTTTGGTGCAATAATACATATGAATATTTCAATTCAAAATTGTTCATTAATTGCTCCAATCATAACAATTTCAACACCATTACTGATAACAATATCAATATACCTAAACATTCAAAACCCATCAACTACAAATTGAGCATGATAATTGAACATAAATCGTTCACTTGACATAAAACATGCTAACAACAATACGTTCATAAACATCCAAAACCCATCAACTACAAATTTCATGACAATTTTTGACATTTTTCTAGCCAATCCACATCACTAACTTGTCAATTTTTGAGAATTACAACACCTAAAAGCAGTACATTGATCACCAATGACATAACAAAAATCCTAACTAAAAATTTGTACTTCATCTTCAATTCATCCACCCTACTAAGAAAGCTTCTGATGGTCTTCTTATCTCTTTCATTACCGGCTCGGTCATACCATTCAAAATAGTTGCATCCAATGACATCAAACAATCGAAGAAGCAAGAAATTAAGATCATGTTACCTCAAAACGACCATAACCGTAAAAACAACGCCCTGCATTTTCACTGGTCCAAGAGGTCTTCAATGGATATTCCAGACCACACTTGCATTTGCGTGCCCTAGATTCACTACTACAAGAATTCGCTGATTTAGCGACGGCTTTTTTCCGACGGTCGTGAAGCCATCAGTAGTATCGTCATTACCGACGGGTGTAACGGTCGGTAATGGGGCAGTGGGTAATTTCTTAATTATCGACAGCTAAATCGTCGGAGACTCTGTCACTAATGTATTTTTTCTTTACCTCTGGTTAAGTCGTCGATAACTCCGTCAATAACTTTGGCGCATATTTTCGGGAAATAAAGCTAGCGAATTTTCCGACGGTAGTGGCGTTTTTTTCATTACCAACAAACGCAACTGTCGATAATTGCCTTTTGGTTTTTTATATTACCGATAGACTGGGTGGTTGGAAACCTATTTACTTAAATACTGACGGTTATGCTTGTCGGTAAGTGACAATTGGTCTTACGAGATGTAACTTTTCTTTTTAGGTTTACTAACGACATTGTCCATTGGTAATTAAGTAAAGTCGTTTCCGATAGCTTTGGCCATCAGTATCTTCAACAAATACACGGGCATTACGTAACACCCTTTCCGGGGGCATCACATTTACGGAAATTTTATAAAACTATAAGGCTGAAAAACGGGTTAATTAATATCATTTAAGAAAGATGGAGTAAATTTTTCCTTGTCACAAGACATAATTGTAAAAGCTTGTAACTGTTCATAAAGGATTTACATTAAACCAAACCCGACTACCGAAAGTAAACAGGAAGATTCAGACTCAACATGAAGAATTGGAGACGCAGCTCCTAAACATAAAATACTTGAAGATGCAACTCCACAAAAGATAAAACAAAGATACAGACACTCTAACGCTCTACACTAGCCGACAACAGACTACACCGGAAGACATCCCTTGGGTCAACCGCTGGATCCTTCTTATGACTTCTCCTTTATGGAGAGACAAGCAAAAGGAGTAGGAAAACATAGATAGATCAGTACCTCCCTCCTAATCTTCTCACTCATCGCCTTCCAACCAGGACCCGTCAAAACGAGACCTAACAGGAACCCTAGCAGGGACTACTGCTGGAATTCCTATGGAAGATATCACATGAGTTGAATCAGAAACAACTCCGCTAACAAGCAGCCTATCCCTAAAAGAAGGAGAAGGCACTAAACGCACCGGTGGAAAGGTCCACCTAGCATTCCATTTACAACCATAGCCTTGGCAGTAGACAACATGAAGACAAGTGGTGAAGTGGTTAAGAACCCTTCCTCTACGATCCTTGCGAATGGTGAGTGTGGCTCTTCCCATGTACTTTGCTAGACGCCCATCATGGCTAGATGTCCAAACGCCGGAACCATCAGAAAACTAAACAGAGAAGCACATCCATAACACTGGGTGAAGTCTCGGTATCACGACCTTCTCGGAGACAATAAAGAAGCACACACCGATGCAAACAAAGTAATGAGATGAGATTCCCATTCATCAACACAACACATGGCAGAAGTGAAAATGGTACGACACACATATACAACATATATCACATCAATAGTCATGCAGTCTGAAATCACCATGTAAATAATATTACATTTAACCAATATAACAATATCGCAGGTTCAAGTCATTGAATATGATAAACACGATGCATTCAATATGCAGATGGGTATGACTCAGATCCTTACTCCATGGAGCTAATGTGATCGTCAGAGAGAGTGATTGGGAGTACATGTTTTGTGTACGCCAGCCATGGGCTAATGCTACAACATTCATAATGCGCACGTATCTGGCTTTTATGGAAAACACTTTACACTAACCGTGAAAAGTACGACATCTAGTTAAAGATGTCACAACAGTGCACGGAATACCACGACACAAATGAATCACCAACTGGTCACTTATGGGATTTCCAACCCTGACATCCTCAAGGCCAAGGCTGACCGTCACCGTAAGATTCTCACTCGCATCAAGGTGTAAGCTCAACTCCTAAGCTCAAGGCCTTACTAACTTATGCAAAACAATGCCAATGCTTACACAAAAGCAAATGCGATAAAATGTCTATCCATCGGATAAATCTCGTGACTCCATAGAAATCTTGCCGTTATAAGGCTTACATAGATATCATGTGTTAATATTTATTCACAGAATAAAACTAATAATTCCATATGAATCTTCTCATATAGATCTTTCACTATTCAGGTGTTTTAAACTTTTATCCACTGGATAAATCACAAGACTATACAGGTAGACGATGTTCTCGGGTCCGAGTCACCATCCCTTCATCGAACTACTGTTCCAAACCAAAGCGTTTCATGTTTGTGTTTGTGTCTTATGATATATTTCTCAAGTCCTAAATGTCTTATGAAGAAAGATTGAGAATCCTCTAGCTAAGTCTTAGATTCTTTCTAAGTTAGAGGGTACTTGTCTATCAACTAATGAAATACATCTTGATTCACTTAAATCTTATGAAGCGATTGGTAAATGAATCATCAATGGTATAGTATATGGTTTTCTTTCACCATGTCCTATACTTTCTTATCTCTTTCTTTCACTATAAGTTAATTACTCAACTTAGGGTTTTACGCTTAGGAAAATCCTTAGTTTTGAGTTCAAAACTCTTTTGTAAAAAGGTGAGTACATAATATTAGTTTGGCAAAATTTGAACTTTCTGTGCATGTCTCAATTTTGAATTTATTTGAGGAGTGGATAAGTGGTTTGTAAGTTAGAAAAATTATGTATTAACATGTTATAGGATGACCTAGAAGTTATTTAAAATTTCGTGGAAGTTACTGTTGCATATGCTTGTTCATGCTGTTCATACTGTTTTTGGTAGATGTTCATGCTAGAATTGTGTGTGATCTTTGATCTACGAAAATTAAATTAGAAAATGGAGGTTTAGCTAGGGGAATAACTAGATTACATACATTTTGATATAATTATGGATATGTCGATATTATGGTAATTGTTACTCTTGTTTATTTTGATAAGTTGAAGGATGTGAATATGTGTGTAGGTTCATTTTATGTTAATGTACATCTTGGAAATTATCGATAAAATTATGATATAGAATAAAATATTTGTGAATATGTTCTTTGTGTTTGATGATATTGTACTTGGTGGAATGGATTGACATGCTATGAATCTTTGGGAAGAGGGGTCTCGTAAGTAACCCGGGAGTTGAGGAGGGTGTTGATGTTGGCTGGAGAGAGTGGTATCTTCGGGGTAGAAATCAAAACCATCGAGATAGGAGGCCCTCGGAGAACTCACCTCTTAGGATACCCAAAGGTTCGAATTATGATATTATGCCCAGATTATGTTTTATCCCCATATAAGGGACTTATGTTAAGTTATGAGTTTGCAAGTCATTCCACAATTGACCTCTAAGAGGACAAAAGGGTCCTTTGTATGTTATGTAAGTGTTTAATCAATTGATATGCTTATGAGATTATATGATGTTTTCAATTATGTATGAATGTATGTGTGATTCTTATGCATGTGTAACTTGAGTTTAAAAATTGGTTGTATCAATTTGTTTCTTGCTGTGATTACTATATGCTTTGCGTATGATGAGATTGCAAATTGTTTTTTGTATCAAATGTGATTGCTTGTTGGTTTTCTGTTTTTAAGTTGCTGTATGTGAGATACCCGCATAATGATGCTTTGCCAAAGTTATTTTAGAGGATATGTGCCAATACTCGCTTGCACAAACAACATGTGTGATGATTAAATAAAATTGTAATTAATTTAATAGTAACAATAATTAACTGGTTAAATAAAGTTGAAACTAGTTAAATGAAGTGTAACTAATGTAAATAAAGTGTAACTATTAATGAATAGAATACCAATTTTTCTTAGAACTTATAACCGTTGTTAAGCCTCATAAGACTAAATTAAAACAAAAATAAAATAAAATTATCAATAAAATTCGTGAAGAGGGAACAAGAGGAGATTTGATGGCGGGGTCACGGTAGATTGCAGGTGGTTGGGCAGCAGCTCGTACGACTCGGACTTAAGCAAAAATAACTTAATAATAATACTTAAATAATGAACTTTAAACGTGACTTGTTAGACTTAAAACAAAAAAATAATAAATAAAATTCGAAAATAATTAAAAAAGATAGGAATAATAAATAATATTTAATAATTAAATAAAAATATCAAATAATTAAAATTAAATTACAGAAATAAGTAACTAACAAATTAAGTTAATAACAAATTACATCAATTTCTCTTAGCACTTTTAACAAATGTTAAGTCTCACAAGAATTAAAAAAAATAAAATAATGAATAAATAAAGTTAAATATTTAAATAAGGTATGAATAAAAAACAATATTTAAATAATTAAATAAAAATATTAAATGATTAAAATTAAATTACATGAATAGTTAAATAGCAAATTACTCCAATAACTCTTACTACTAATAACAGGTGTTAAGCCTCATAAAACTTAAAACAAAAAAACTAAATAGTGAATAAAATTTGAAAATATAACAAACCTTGATTAAAGTATGGAATAGTTACTTATGTGTTTGTTTGTCAATTTTAGCAGTCCCTATGCACTTTATGTTGCTAAAGTGTTGGGATTTGAACAATTGCGTATACTTATTGGCTAAACCTTAGCTTCCCGTTTGAGATTCAATATTATTGAGCATGTGTCTTCTTTGTAGGTGTCGCTCATTATATTTAATCTTGAATTGTCTAAGGAGGACAGTTTGAGAAAAATCTTTTTCTTCACTCGTATGATAGTTATTGCTTATTTCTCATGCTTTATATTTGACAAAATTTCAGTCTGATACATTTCCTTTTGTTCTCCGGGTGCAAACTTGATCGTGTTATTGCAGTCAAGTATTGTACTTGGAGACCAATGGGAAATGTTGTCGAAATTTAGTCAAATATAAAGTATTTGAATTAAGCAATAACTATTAATACTATGATCGAGTGTTAAAGTTTCTTCTCGAATGGGATAAGACCATACCAATTAATGAAAGGCAGCGATTTTGGATTGTGAAGCATGATGTCAAAATTTGGCAGTTCAATATATCTGCATTTTTTAAACATGCAGAAGATGGATTGTCATCCTTCGAATCGTAGTTGGATGTATGCATAGTACAGAAAGCACTTTTTACATCGGTTAAAAAATACTTTTAACATCGGTTATAGTGACGACGTTAATTAAAGGGATGTTAAAAGTTTAATTTTAACATCGGTTAATAAAAAACCGGATGTTAAAAGTAAACTTTAAACATCGGTTATATTAACACCCGATGTTAAAAGTGTGGTCTCAGTCAGAGATGTGCTCTGTTCAGTACACTTTTAACATCCATTGTATCTGAAACCGATGTTAAAAGTACTTATAACATCGGTTTTAGGAACACACGATGTTAAAAATTTACTTTTAACATCGGTTATTAGAACAACCGATGTTAAAATCAATTTTTTTTTTTTTAAATGGTCTGTTACATTTATAGTTCTTTCCCACACTGCATATCAATCAATATATCATCCACAATTCAGTACACAACATAATGCCAGAAACAGATTCAAACATGTAACTCATATAGATTGCTGTTCCGGAATTACAATATATATTACAGTACTAGTTACACAAGTCCAGAATAATTAAACTATATTATAATGACATTACATATATACAGTGTTATAAGTGCAATAACCTAAAGTCCAAAATGTGTCACATGCAATACATACAAGTGCAAAAATCATATACAATCTACATTATGCTGCCTAGTATACTCATAAAAGAAATTAGCAAAATGATCCCTCAGGTCTTTCATCTCTTCTTTATCAAGTGGAATTTGATCGTCAAAAGCCTGCACAAGTTTAAATAAACTCAACATTAAATCATCAACCAAAACAAAATATAATTTAACTTGTGCAAAACTTTAGATTTATTACCTGTTGCCATCCGTCAATAATAGTGGCGGAGACCACGTTCAACATATGTTTCATCACGTAGTATCCACACTCCCAGCCGCCAGCTTGTCTACGAGACTACAAGACAATATGAAATTGAATATCAAGTACAGTACTAATATAATAATAATTACTGTTGCAATTTTTTTGTAAGAAATAATAAACTACTTACGAGTGGGACAATCCATTCAGGCTTTCTTTTTGACTTGGATGGCCTACTTTTGCCATCTGCACAAGCCATGCTACTTGCAACCATAGCTCTATGATTAAAAATAATAATGTCAATTATGTTCATTTAATAAAGCAAAAGCAATTTGAATTACAAATTAAATTAAAGCTTACATGTCAATCGCGTCCTTCAATTCAGATGTCGGACTATAGTGCAACGAGCATAAGAAGATGACACGATGCTGGCTAGGATGAATTATGAGCAATTGCCAATGACCACTCCTAAGTATTGGTGCTAGATAAATATCTTTCTTTGTTTGATCAAGTAGCTTCAGGATGTATGTCTTCATCGCATCCCCATTAGTGCAGTAATTTCCCTGAATTACGCTTGGGTCTAAGAATCCATACATATTCTGGTTGCCTCTTTCCATACATAAGCGATGAAGATACCTAAGATATTAGAATAAAATAATGTTAAATACCTAAGACATTGAAATAAATTATAGAATTAAAATACCTAAGATGCATGTCAACAATGTACTTATGTGCACCACATACTCAGAACGGTCTTGGCTAGCCAATTAGCCGGCAGACATATGTCACCTATATCCTTCCCAGAGAAAAAAAAGGCTGGCAAGTCGCAAGCGCCTTCGTGTTCCAAGGGAATAGCATACTCTTTATCCGGCGCATCCGCAGCAAATGCGGCCAAATGAGCTACATTCGATCTTAGCTTTTTATCAATGTTCTAAGCAACAAAGATAAGGCATTAGTTAAGTAATGTCATTTGTAAATAAATAAGACATAAGTAATTAAATGATTAATATGAAATTAATATGCATACCTAGGATAAAGGCATCTCAACTGGCTTATATGCATCCTCACAGCTCCCAATGGTGCTCACATGCTGAGAAGGTTGGCTCATTGGGCTTGGTTGGGAAATTGTAACCCCCTAGATGACATCTCCTTTATGAATGATTCCATAAGCTCCGGAAACATCTCTCTTTTAAGCTCCTCCTTAATGCTTTCCCGCTCGTGGCTGCTGATTCGGCTTCCAACATGGACTCGTCGTCCGTTATATTGCCGAATGCCCACTAGCCCTCCAACACCCTTTACAAAGCCAGGGTGGTCATCTTTACCTAGGGCAGTGCTCAGGATATCCCTACGTCCATGTTGAACGAATGATCCTTGCGAGCTTTGTTCCACCAGCGATGTCTACAAGGGGGAAATTCACAAAATATGTGTAAGATAGTGTTTACTTAACTGTATTAATTACAAGTAGAAGTAATCTATTAATTACTTACAATCTTTTCAGCGGCAATGCGTGTGGGCTCGGCTTTAAAAGCTCCCGATTTTGTCTTTCAGGCTTCCATCCATGTTTCATGGCGTTCGGGTGGAGATGGAGGATTAACAACTATTTCTCCATCGGCTTCGGCTTCTCCATCAGCTCCACCTTCTTCTTGCTTCTTTTTGGCCTCTTCTTGCTTCTTTTTCATCTTCTCATTCATAATTTTCTGCCGAACCATACGATAGACACCATGAGACATATGGTGTGGGTGTACAATGTTTTTCTGGATTTCCTTGGCCTTTTTCCTTTTCTCCTGTTACAAATAACACGTACTCAATTCAATTAAATAAATAAATTAGATAGGCCTATTATAAAAAATATAACGGGAAACTAACCAGAAAGGCAGGGTCTTGTCGGCTCACAACAAACCTATCCCACGTCTCCTTATCAATGAAAGAGTATGTGTCAAGTGGAGATTTGTCGTCTTTCTTCTCAAAAATATATCTATTGCCCAAATAGGTCTTGAACCCCGTCCACCGCTTCGCGGCAAAAGAAAGCCATTTCTTCTTACATTCAGGAGTATTCGGGACATCAAAGGTCAACTATAGTACAAAACAAAATGGAGGAAATATATTAGAATATGATAATAATATAAGTAAATACAATTTAGATACAAATAGAGAGGATAAAAGTAAAATACCAAGATTGAAGACCAAATTTGATCCTTCACCATACTCGGTACCTGAGCCCATTCCTCAATCAGAATGCTAACCCTGTTTCGAGCTTCCAGGGCCACAAAACCGGTGACGGCCCTATGGCCCCCCATATGTATCAAACTCAACCGGAAGCCTCTGATCACCGCAACGACTCAGGGCCAACGATCGTAACTTTGTGGCTGCTCTACCCCTTTTTTTGGGGCGTGCACCACCTGACCCGCTATGTGAAGGAGAAGGAGGAATGCCTGCTGGATCAGTCATGTATGCCTATTTAGACAAAAAGTAATAAATTAGGTCAGTATATAAGAATGGATAAATAAAAAAAGTCTACTATAACATGGATAAAAAAGCCTACTTTAACATGGATAAATAAAAATAAGTCTAACTTAACATGGAGAAATAAAAATAAGTCTACTTTAACATGTATAAATAAAAAAAGAATACTTTAATTTAAACATAACTTACACTATGGTCAAGTTTAGATCAATATCCCTTCATGATGATCATCACGAGTGGCAAGTACATCGTTCACTACATTTTCCTCGACGAAAATAGGCATCTGTGTTGAGAAAGAAGGAGTTTCTGGAATATCAAGAGTTGAATCTTGATTTTCATGGATACCATTATGCATGCTTTTTCCTTGGAGAACAATTGACCACCTTTTGTTAGAAGGATAATTTATATAAAACACTTGTTTTGCTTGTGAAGCCATGATGAAAGGCTCTTCCGTGTGACCTACTTTGTCAAGGTCTACCAATGTAAATCCTAATTCTTCAGTTTGTACACCACTGTTACTGTCAACCCACTTACACTTAAAAACAGACACTTGAAATTTAGTGTAATCGACCTCCCAAATCACTTCAATGACTCCAAAGTAAGATTTCGATGCCATAATGGGATTTGTATCTTTTGAACTAGAGAAGTGCATCGACTCAGATACGATCATAACCCCACTGTTTTGCATGGTACTCTTGTCATCTTGGGACTTTGTATAGAAGGAAAACATATTGATATCATATCCACTCCAACATATGACTTCAAGACGTGGCCCCTGTGCTAGCAATTGTAATGTATCGGAAGCAGTATGATCATTTGTAATTTTTTCTTTAAACCAGGCTACGAAAGTCTTGTTATGATGGTTCAACAACCATTTTTCGTTCCTTCTAGGGTTTTCTTCCTTGACCTCTTGTTTGTGAGCACATAAGTAAGGTGCAACCTCATCAGTGTTATTCAAAATGTGCAAATGGGCTTGAAACACTTCCTCCCGAGCCTTGCTATTAACCTTTATACCTCGTGTACCCTTATCGGCACATCTTCTCTCATGACGAGGCTTAGGAATCCCTATAGCCTCCACTTCTGAAAGGTAGTCTTGAGAAAACTCAATAGCTTCTTCTGCAACGTACCTTTGAACAATAGATGCTTCAGGACGGTGTGGATTCTTCACATATCCTTTCAAGATCTTCATGTATCGCTCAACTGGGTATATCCACCTTAAATAAACGGGGCCACATAATCTAATCTCCCTCACTAGATGAACAATTAAGTGAACCATGATGTCGAAAAATGAAGGAGAAAAATACATCTCCAATTGGCATAAGATTATAGCAGCCTCATCTTCCAACTCATCCAACTTCTGGGGGTCAATGACTTTGCTACATATAGCATTGAAGAATAAGCACAACCTAGTTATGACATGTCTAACATTTTTAGGAGCAATACCATGAATAGCCACTGGTAGTAATTGTTGCCTCAAGACGTGGCAATCATGAGACTTTAAGCCAACCAATTTTAGATCATTTGAGACAAGTCTCTTGACATTTGAAGAGTAACCCTGTGGCACTTTGACGCCCCATAGGCACTCACAAAAACTTGTTCTCTCTTTTTTTGACAAGGTATGACATGCTGGAGGCAAATATGTCCACTTACCATCCTTTGGTTGTGGAGCTAACTGCTCTCGTATACCCATCGCAACCAGATCTAGACGAGCATTCACACCGTCCTTTGTCTTACCCTGAATGTTGAGAAGCGTTCCAATTTGACTATCACATACATTTTTCTCCACATGCATGACATCAATACAATGTCTGACATCAAGTTTGCACCAGTATGGAAGATCAAAGAAGATCGACCTCTTCTTCCATATGTTTTTCTCAATAGCCTTCTTTTGAGCCTTTCCGAACATAACATTAATGTCCTTCACCCTTTGATAAACTTTCTCTCCATTAAAGGCCGTCGGAGCAATTCCATCCTCTTGGAATGCATTGAAAGCTTTTTTCAGTCTACGATATGGGTGATCACGTCTGAGAAATCTCCGATGCCCAAGGTAAACTGTCTTCCTTCCATGTTGCAATTGTGTGAAACATGTGCCTTCTTCACATATTGGGCATGCTTTATACCCCTTAACACTATACCCGGACAAGTTCCCGTATGCTGGAAAGTCATTGATGGTGCATAATAACATGGCACGCATCTTGAAAGTCTCTTTGTAATGGCCATCAAACACATCAACGCCTTCCACCCACAGCTTTCTCAAGTCTTCAATCAAGGGATTTAGATAAACATCTAAGTCATTTCCTGGCTGTTTTGGGCCCGAAATCATCATAGATAACATCATGTATTTGCGCTTCATGCACAACCAAGGAGGTAGATTGTAAATTACGAGGAGAACAAGCCATGAACTATGGATACTACTTAAGGTACCATACGGATTCATTCCATCCGTAGCAAGTCCAAGCCTAAGGTTTCTTGGCTCATTTACGAAATTCGGAAACAAACTATCAATTCTCTCCCATTGCATAGAATCAGCCAGATGGCGAAGCATTCCATCACGTTTCCTCTCATCTGCATGCCATCTAATGTTCTTTGCGTCATTTACATTAGCGAACAATCGCTTGAACCTTGGAATTATTGGAAGATATCACAACACCTTTGCAGGAGGACCCTTTGTGATCACATCACAACTATAATCACCATCCTTCACTTTGTACCGCGATACCCCACACTTGGTGTGACACCCGCTACCCCGCATACGATAAAAGTAAATAAAGCATGCAAGTTAAATAAAATCTAAAAACTTTAACTTAAAAGGTAGCAAGTACCACATGATCCGAAAACGTTTTAAACATAAAACAACTGCGGAAAAACATTAACATAAACAAAACCTGAAACCCGATGTCACATAATCAGAGCTGGTAACCACTACCGATATTACATCGGAAAACAACTAACATACTAAACATAAACCAAACTATACTATGAGCAAGCGATCTCCTTGGGATCACTCCTCAGCTGGCAGCTCACCATCCTCTGCATAACCAAAGGTACATGCAAAACACAACAACAACAGATAGGGAGTAAGGAACTGTACGTATAAACATAAACGGTAATAGAGCAGTTAGCAAGATGATCATGCAGCATATAAACATCATAATACAACATACATGTTATAACACATTCCATCATATCACGTTATGAACATGCTATGCGATGCATAACTACTCCACTACTCCATATGCAATGTGGCCAATAACTCTAACTCTGGAAAGACGATTAGGAGTACATGTCCGGTTATCAACGTGGATGATATGCCAAACCATGGGCCATCCCCGAACACTCTCACTAATCCTGATAACGTATAGTGGCTAGTCAGGGTACTCAAGCTTATCCTTTAGGTCACTCCGACAATAGGTAGCTAGCCCATGTCACCTGGAATTTCCCTACCCAATGTACCCGCAAGGCCGGGATAACACCCATCGTGGCCTCCACTATCGCGATTCATCGTTTGCTTTCCACCCAACATATCAACGTCAACGTATGATGCATGCTATGCTCAACAACATGCAAACACATGTCCAACCATCCATCATCAACACCATTACATGGCTATCAACTTTGACCAACAAGCATCAAAGATGATTTAACAACATCAAACTTGACCAATAAGCATCAAGAATGATTTAACCAGCAACATCGGTAACAGTATGTCGTTACCAATAACATCATCGTCTTATTAATTGTTCTCTTTGTTAAGTCTTAACTTAACATTATCTTTATTAATTATTATACTTAATCTTATTATCTAAACCTCAATTCATATTTTATTAAGATTATAACTTAACCTTAATATTTAAACCTCAAGTCATATATTTATTAAGATTATAACTTAATCCTAATATTTAAACCTCAAGTCATATATCTATTAAGATTGTAACTTAATCCTAATATCTAAACCTCAATTCATATCTTATTAAGATTATAACTTAATCTTAATATCTAAACCACAAGTCAAATAGTTATTAAAATTATAACTTATTCTTAATATCTAAACCACAATTCATATCTTAATCTTAATATTTAAACCTCAATTCATATCTTATTAAGATTATAACTTAATCTTAATATCTAAACCTCAAATCATATAGTTATAAGATTATAACTTAATCTTAGTATTTAAACCTCAAATCATATAGTTATTAAGATTATAACTTAATCTTAATATCTAAACCACAACTCATATCTTATTAAGATTATAACTTAATCTTAATATTTAAACCCCAAGTCATATATTTATTAAGATTATAACTTAACCTTAATATCTAAACCTCAATTCATATCTCATTAAGATTATAACTTAATCTTAATATCTAAACCACAAGTCATATAGTTATTAAAATTATAACTTATTCTTAATATCGAAACCACAATTCATATCTTAATCTTAATATTTAAATCTCAATTCATATCTTATTAAGATTATAACTTAATCTTAATATCTAATCCTCAAATCATATAGTTATAAGATTATAACTTAATCTTAATATCTAAACCACAATTCATATCTTATTAAGATTATAACTTAATCTTAATATTTAAACCTCAAATCATATAGTTATAAGATTATAATTTAATCTTAATATTTAAACCTCAAATCATATAGTTATTAAGATTATAACTTAATCTTAATATCTAAACCACAATTCATATCCTCATGTTTATGAACATCAATTGGACTAATCCTAGTTTTAGGCTTAGCGCTAACATCTTTATGTCTTTTATTAACATAGATTTAACGGCAGTTCCAACATACCAACTCATACAATCATGAAATATCATCATCATCATAAACAACGTCATAAACAACATCATAAACGTTATGCCAAGATCATACAAACCATTTAAACAATTAACAACAAGTATAAACAACCATAATAATTTCACACGGCAATTAAAGCATATAGCACACAAATAGGGTCATGGGTTAACCCTCATCTTACGCTACCCTAGAACCTATATGTTATACTAACTAGAACGATTACCCGTGCGATGCACGATGATGAAATGTTTTGATTAAGTATTATATTTATTTTATATTATGATATTGAAAATATTTGTTTAAGTAAATGAATAATGCCTTTATTTTTTAGTTTTCTTTTGAAGAATATGTTTTTAACTTTTTTTTTTGCGGGTATATGTTTTTAACTATATTTTGTTGGAAATATTTGTTTGAGTAAATGAATGATGTCTTTATTCATGAGTTATCTTTCGAAGTAGAAGTTTTGAAGTAAAGTTTGTTACATAAAATGAATAAATCATTTCGTTGAAAAACAAAAACCTTCTGGTGAAGTACAAATTTTACTGCAACATCGGTTGGTGAAGCTTTTGTAAAAGTAAAAGTGAACTAATAAAAGGAAGATGTAAACTCTAATAACGAAGAAATCTAATAATTTAAGAGTAATACTTTACTTACGGTCTGATAGACTTCTTTGTAAATCACATTTGTAATAGTATTTGAATTTTGGTCTTCATGATCACATTTAGTATCTTCAATCCACTACGAAAGGTAATCCTTGACATTGCGACATACAACTTTCCAATTAAAAAAACCAGCTGAGGAAGATAAATTCTAACATGTTTGATAGATTTTCTTAACTCTTATTTATAGCCATTGCGAAAGAAACAACAATCGGGAATTGCATATGCTGAAATATGAATGGAATCCTCTTATCGGAAGGTGTCAGTGACAATCTTGGAAAGAAAACTCTTTGGCCACTATTGTTTCATGAGATTACTTTTCCTTCTAGAACATAGTTTCCCATTTGAGTAAATATTAGTCGAGTATCGTTGCATAGTCCTGATGATTGATCTATATTTCTCTACAACATAATAGGAACACCAACTTTGATTTTTAACTCATGTTTTGGAAGTCCTGATGAGTTTATTGTGTTCTGAAGTTCAAGTGTATGAATATCATCTCGGCCATCAATATCGTCGTCCGTTGTGCAAGGACTGTCAAAACTCAGATAAGTTTTTTTCCCATTTGGTATAAATGATACAATTTGTCTAAAATCTCCACCTAGATTGATCACCTTTCCTCTGAATGGGAGATTCAAGTTGTTGTATTGTTGAATTGAAGGATATTCCTGAGTATTATGTTTACCTCTTGAAAACAATGTTTCTGAGTCATTGGAGCTTCATCCCATATAATAAGTTTTGCTTTTATTATCAAGGTTTGCTAATGTGCTTCCTTGTTTCATATTGCAAGTATAATCTTCGTTGACATTTATAGGAATCGCAAACCTCGAATTTGCTATTCTTTCACTTGGTATTAGCAGGGATGCTATTCCACGTGACGCAATCATAAAGGCGAGATGAAGGAGGATAGTTCCATGAAATTTCAATTAAATAAATAATGCTCTTTTTTTTTTTGCAAAATAAATAGTACTCCATCTAATCCTAAATTATTGATGTTTAAGATTGTGTATTGGCTCAATAAAAAAAGTTAGAATATTTGACTAAATTATTCTCATGGAAAGTTGTTGTTCTATAAATTCCTTTAAATATTAAAAAATATTGTGTCATTAGTTCATCACTGATTAAGGATATAATTTTAAATATAATCAAATTTAATAATATTTTAATATATATCAATCAGAATTAGACAATCTGTTACTTATAAACAGTGAGTTGTTTTATAAAACACAATTCCAAAAATTATTTAAATTGTTTCAGGGTCGTATAGTTTTTCTTACATAAACCTATATAAGAATAATAATTTATTTATTTTGAAATTATAAGTTATTAAATAAATACTAATATTGCATTTCTTCCGAAGAATCTCTTTGTCTCTCATGATGAAATATGTATAAATGTCAATAATGTCACCACGGGGATATTCTGCCATATTCATCCTTATTGTACATGGTAGTATGATGTTGAAGTTTGTTTTTTTGGTCCTTAATTGGACCGTGGTTGATATTTAGGAATTTACCTATTATCATTCATCTTCTATTCATTTTGTAGTTCTTTCTATTGTTGTATAAATAATGTGGTGTTGCTTTTAGTCTTCCTCGTATATTGTTGCGGGAGAGGGGAAGAGAGAGACAGAGACCGAGACAGAGAGAGAGATTTTGATGAATGAGATATGAGAAGCACAAAGATATCCTACACGATAATTAGGATAATGTGTTAGAAAAAAATTAAAAGAACGCTTATAAATTGATAAAATATTTGAGAATAATTTAATCATTGTTACTTTTTTTTATTGAACGTTTTGTCGGTTTTATAATTTATAACCGTTTAAAGAAGTTTAATGAGCCAATTAAAATGTCAATTAAGATTTTTTAAAATTGTTTGTTTTGTATATTTTGTAATTTCTGACCGTTTAAACAATTTTAAAATTAAGAAGAAAACTTAATACGAATAATATTGATAGTCATGGAAAATAAATAGGTCCTACGGTTATCGTAGGTGATTTATGGCACCTAAGATTAAAAAACTCTCTGTGTAAGCAATTTATTATTCTAAATTGACAATAATTTATAATAAATGAAATACAAAATATATTAAATTATATCAAATGAAATAAAATAAAACTCAATCAAAATACAAAAACCTAATTCAAATATGAGATATGAGAAGCACAATGATATCTTACACGATAATTAGGATAATTTGTGGAAAAAAAATTAAAAGAGCGTTTATAAATTGATAAAACATTTAAGAATCATTTAATCATTGTTACTTTTTTCTATTGAATGTTTTGTCAATTTTCTAACTTATGACCGTTTAAAGAAGTTTAATGGGCCAATTAAGAATTTTAAAAATTATTTGCTTTGTCAATTTTGTAACTTATGACCGTTTAAAGAATTTTAAAATTAAGAAGAAAACTTAATGCAAATAATATTGATAGTCATGAAAAATAAATAATACTTCATCCAATCCTAAATTATTGATGCTTAAGATTGTGTATTGGCTCAATAAAAAAAAAGTTAGAATATTTGACTAAATTATTCTTATTAAAAGTTGTTGTTCTATAAATTCCTCAAATATTCAAAAATATTGTATCATAAGTTCATAACTGATTAAGGATATAATTTTAAATGTAATCAAATTTAATAATATTTTAATATATGTCAATCAGAATTAGACAACCGGTTACTTAAAAACAGTGAGTTGTTTTACAAAACACTATTCCAAACAGTATTTAAATTGTTTCAAGGTTGTATAATTTTTCTTACATAAACCTATATAAAAATAATAATTTATATATTTTGAAATTATAAGCTATTTAAAAGGAAATACTAATATGACTTTTCTTCAGTTATATTTCTTCTGAAGAATCTCTCGGTCTCTCATGATGACATATGTATAAATTTCAGTAATGTTACCATGGGGATGTTCTGTCAGTATGATGCTGAAGTTTGTTTTTTTAGCCCTTAATTGGACCGTGGTTGATATTTAGGAATTTACCTATTATCATTCATCTTCTGTTCATTTCTATTTCTTTCTATTGTTGTATAAATAATGTGGTTCTACTTTTATTCTTCCTCGTATATTGTTGCAAGAGAGAGAGAGAGAGACATTTTGACGAATGAGATATGATAAGCACAAAGATATCCTACACGATAATTAGGATAATGTGTTAGAAAAAATTAAAAGAACGTTTATAAATTGATAAAACATTTAAGAATAATTTAATCATTGTTACATTTTTTATTGAATGTTTTGTCAGTTTTCTAATTTATAACCGTATAAAGAAGTTTAATCGGCCATATAAAATGGCAATTAAGAATTTTTAAAATTGTTTGTTTTGTCAAATTTGTAATTTATGACCTTTTAAAGAATTTTAAAATTAAGAAGAAAACTTAATGCGAATAATGTTGATTGTCATGGAAAATAAATAGGTCCTACGGTTATCGTAGGGTATTTATGGCACCTGAAATTAAAAAAACTCTCTGAGTAGGCAATTCATTCTCCTAAATTGACAATAATTTATAATAAATGAAATAAAAAATCTACTAAATTATAGCAAACGAAATTAAAAAAAAAAAACTTGATCAAAATACAAAAACCTAATTCAAATATGAGATATTAGAAGCACAACGATAGCTTACACGATAATTAGGATAATGTGTGAAGAAAAAAAATTAAAAGAGCCTTTAAATTTATAAAATATTTAAGAATCATTTAATCATTGTTACTTTTTTTTTAATGATTGTTTTGTCAATTTTCTAACTTATGACCGTTTAAAGAAGTTTAATGGGCCAATTAAAATGGCAATGAAGAATTTTTCAAAATTGTTTCTTTTGTCAATTTTGCAATTTATGACCTTCTAAAGAATTTTAAAATAAAGAAGAAAACTTAATGCTAATAATGTTGATAGTCATGAAAAATAAATAGGTCCTACGGTTATCGTAGGTTATTTTTGACACCTGAGATTAAAAAACTCTCTGAGTAGGTAATTCATTCTCCTAAATTGACAATAATTTATAATAAATGAAAGAAAAAATCTATTAAATTATATCAAACGAAAAAAAAAACTTGATCAAAATACAAAAATCTAATTCAAATATGAGATATGAGAAGCGCAAGGATATCCTACACGATAATTAGGATAATGTGTGAGAAAAAAATTAAAAGAGCGTTTATAAATTGATAAAACATTTAAGAATCATTTAATCATTGTTGTTTTTTTTATTGAATGTTTTGTCCGTTTTTTAACTTATGACTGTTTAAAGAAGTTTAATGGGCCAATTAAAATGGCAATTAAGAATCTTAAAATTATTTGTTTTGTCAATTTTGTAACTTATGACCGTTTAAAGAATTTTAAAATTAAGAAGAAAATTTAATGCGAATAATGTTGATAGTCATGGAAAATAAATAGGTCCTACGATTATCGTAGGTGATTTATAGCACCTGAGGTTAAAAAACTTTCTTTGTAAGCAATTCATTCTCCTAAATTGACATTAATTTATAATAAATGAAATAAAAAATCTATTAAATTATATCAAAAGAAATAAAAAAAATAGTCGATCAAAATACAAAAATCTAATTCAAATATAAGATGCACAAAGATATCCTACACGATAATTAGGATAATGTGTGAGGAAAAAAATTAAAAGAGCATTTTGTAAATTTATAAAACATTTAAGAATCATTTAATCATTGTTACTTTTTTTTATTAAATGTTTTGTCAGTTTTCTAACTTATAACCGTTTAAAGAAGTTTAATGGGCCAATTAAAATGGTAATTAAGATTTTTTAAAATTATTTGTTTTGTCAATTTTGTAACTTATAACCGTTTAAAGAATTTTAATATTACGAAGAAAACTTAAATGAGAATAATGTTGATAGTCATGGAAATAAGTAGGTCCTATGGTTATCGTAGGTGATTTATGGCACCTGAGGTTAAAAAACTCTCTGAGTAGGCAATTCACTTTCCTAAATTGACAATAATTTATAATAAATGGAATAAAAAATCTATTAAATTATATGAAATGAAATAAAAAACTTGATCAAAATGCAAAAATCTAAATCAAATATGAACCCCACCTCATGCCTGAAAAGCACAAAAGGGCCCGCTCCAAGAATTTGCTTCTACAATTAAACATAACGAACCAAAAAACATAAGTAATAGATCCAAAATATATAAGTAACAGATGTGGATAAATGAAATTTTGCCTGCTATTGATGCTTATCATTATTCAATAATGGTTTTTCAACTATGAACCAAAATGGGCATGTTTATCATAGAAATATCTTCCATTTTGCACAAACTTTCAAAAGTAAAATTATTCTGGATACTGAATACATAAATAATTTCGGTTTTTTATAATCTTACTAATCTGAAAACTACCATCTCCAATGCAAACCATTACACGCTTAGCCTGTGCATATCCAAGAGTAGTACGAACTCACCAACCAATAGATTCATAGTGCATCTGGAATCCATAACTGGAAGATGAAATTCAGATTTGTCAATTTATAAACCTTGTGCGATCAACATAAAGAAAAAGATTAAGAAGAGAGACTTCACTATAATAGAAACATGAAGAACACACAAAAATAGAGAAAATTTAACAATCCATTTGCACAGAAAGAAAAATAGAGAAAATAATTATAAATCCTGTTCCATTAACAGAAAGAAAAAAATTATAATTTTGGGATTTTAGAATCTTAATAGATAAGCAGAGAAGTTCAAATCAGAGCTTAAGCCAGCATACAAAGAGTAGAATCCAAAATAAGCCAAGTTTCCACAAAACAGAGAAAATTAAAACCTGTTTTGAATTATGAGGAAGAAAAAAGCAAAAATGATTATCCATAAACTTACCTTGGAAGTAGAGAAGGTTAGAAAGGAAAATAAAGCCAACACAAAATGAAACCTCTGCAGTGAAAAATGAATTAAAAAAGACAAATTCTTCCAAACTTAGTTGTAGAAGGCTACCCGAAATAAAATCAACATATCATCAAAAAAAGAAAAGAAAGAGTAGAATTTGGGAACTCACTCAAGAAGGAGGCATAGCTGTATGCAAGAAGGTGGTGAGAGATAGCGACACAACACACGCCGTGAGCGGCACCAGAACAACCACATGCTGTTGACAAACTCACCCTTTATTACAATTATTTCCTGCAAATAAAGAAGAAGAAGGATGAAGAAGATGATAAAGATGAGACCTTTCTTCTTCTTCTTCTTGTTTTTTATTATTTTATTTGTTTTGTTTTTAAAACCATGTTATCCAAAATACCCTTGATGATTAACTTAATAACCATGTTGCCTTTATTATAAATTATCAAAATACCCTTAGGGCAACCCTAAAAAACCCTAATTTGTTCCTTCCTTTTATATATATAAAGATCCCTTCTCCCCATACCTGGCGTGACGATTCCAACCTATGAGTCAACAAGAGTGAAGTCCATGCGTGACTCCTCCAAACGGGTTCAACAGGTTCAGCGAGCTTTGACCAAGAACAACAAGAAAGGACAAAGGTAGTTAATTCCCAAACAAAGAAAGGGAAGAGAATTAACACAATGGTTATGCATATACCTCGATTAGATTCCTGGGGAACTAATCTGCTAGCACCCGTTCACAACAATGGCGCATGAACAACGAAGTCTGGTTTGACAGAGACAAAACGGTTCAACATTAACTAAAGGGATTCCAAGAAAGGATGAACAAGTGTTGGTTACCTTACCTCAAAGTAACACTAAGCTAGCAGCTTAACCCCAAACGCAACAACAAACGCCACAGGGATATGTTCTTGACTAAGAACACTCAAACAAGGATTGAGGACGCTCAAGGATTCAATAAGGAACCTAAGAGAAAGATAAAAGATGGCTGTTTCTAACTCTAGGAAAGATGGCTATGAGTTTTAGGTCGATCAAAAGAGGTATAAAAAGGATTAGAGCGAAACGGGCTAACCGAAGAGCCCAAAACGCATGCTCACTGGTTTGGCTCTAACTTGAGCTAAGAGTGTCTGATTTAGGTGTTCTTGGTGGCGTTGGAAAGCTAAGTGAATTTTGTACAAAATCATGTTTCACGATCTATTCCTAATTCGGACTCTAACAGGGTCAAAAATATGATATAAGTTCAGCATAAAAAAGATAGTTGTTTCTAGATAGGATTTTGTAGGAGATTAAGATAAGATAATCTTATCTATTCAATGATTGAATCTCTATGACATCTAATTGATCTTATACCAACACAACTACAACTATCATAAATATAGGTATCTTATATTAATATAATTCTATTGTGCATTAATACAAGTGATCCAGTGTTAATATAAACATATATATAATTGATGACATGTAAATAAATATACGATCGAACATTAATTACACATATCATATTAGTCCATACAAGACCACATATAAGCACACGAGATCACAGACTTACATACTAATATAATCAATTATATATTCATATAGATAAGATCATGTATTAATACATGCAGTATAATTCTTAATTAATAATATAAATATATTTATGCACAATTATCTATTAACACAATAAATCGTATATTAATATAAGTATAATTAATATAAATCATTTACATATCAATAAGAATCAATTACATATTAAATAAATAATAATAATAATAACAACAACAACATTTTAATATTAAAATGTAAACATACTTATAATCATACAAACATAAGCGTGCATGTTATCACTTAAAATATACACACATAAATATACATTCATATAGATACTTATAAAATGCAGTGACAATGTAAACAAGCAAATTATCAAATATTATACTAATAATAACGATAATAATAATAATAATACATATAATTATAGCAACATATACAAACTCATACGGAAAACGGGGTGTTACACTAGGGGCAGTCGTGCATCCCTTCATACACACCCCTGTATAGTATGCAATCATTAGGACATGCATGTATCTTCTTATACTCCATACCCATCGGACAGAGTATCTTCTTTGCCTCATAGTTACGATCTGGCAGTGTGTTGCCTTCTGGAAGCATATTGTTCAACAACTCAAGCAATTAGGTGAAGCTTTTATCACTCCACCCATTTCTCGCCTTCACACTGAACAATTTTAAGACCTCCGACAACCTTGTATAAGTAGTGCACCCTGGATACAAAGGCGTATCCGCATCACTGCACAAAGTATCATACACACGTGCTCGCTGAAATGACTCTTGTCCAATATCACGGATCATGTCCTCTAGTCGATCGTCCTCCATATCTACATCAACATCTTCACTTTGGGACACACTTGGCATGTTTAACAAGTCTTCACCATGCCATATCCATCTTGTATAACTCTTGCAAATCCCTTCACAAATAAGATGATCACGTATTTGCTTAACTTCACATTTCCTCATATTCAAACATCTAACACAAGGACAATTAAATCTTCCATTACTATCAGGAAGATTTCTTTGAGCAAATTCTAGAAACTCTTCCACTCCCTCCCGATACTTATCACTTGTGCGTTTACTAACCATCCAACTACGGTCCATATCCACGTTCTGTAGATTTACACATATTTATACAATATGAGCACAAGAGGGGAGACTCTCAAAGAGCAGTATTTGAAATTATAGGCCTAAACCTTAAGTCCTATAATAGAAACTAAACCCCTCGACTATTGATCAAACCAATCCAGATGACCTAACTTTTTAAAAGAACCCAAACCCCTTGACTATTGAGATTATAAGCAAAGCCTAAAAGTCTATGCTCAATATGTAACATCAAAGTGCTTAAGTTTAAAAAAAACTCAAAATGTATTTCATTATTTCATGAAATATTCAAATCATTAAAACAGAGACAATACTAAACACTAACTAACAGAGAAGGATTACCAAGCAGAAGGGGAGTTGGGGCGGTTCAAATGCGGTGGTCGGTTGTAGAAGAGAGGGAGTTGGGGTGGTTCAGTTGCGATGGTTCAGTTGTAAATGGTTCTGAGCAAATATTAGCAAAAATGGTATTTAGCAAATGAGGGTTTGAGCAAATAAAAATAGGGAAGAGAGAGTTACGTACCTTTGCGAAGAGGAAGTTATGGTGGTGGTTCTACGGTGGCTCACAAACGGAGGAGAAGGAGGTCAGTGAAGAGAAGAGAAAAGTAGGTCGCAGGAGTGAGAACACTGTAACGTTGAAATGTAGGGCGCGAGACAGAGAAGGTTTGAGAAAGTTAACGTTATACATTTTAATAACTTTTAACATCGGTTGTTAGAAAAAACCGATGTTAAATTTTATTTTAACATCGATTATATAAAAAACCGATGTTAAAAAGTTACTTTTAACATCGGTTAACTAATAACCGATGTTAAAAAGTTAGCACCAGTAAATATGGAATGGAGGGAAGAAAATTTTAACATCGGTTTTACCAGAAACGGATGTTAAAAGTACATTTTAACATCAGGTTACTTATAACCGATGTTAAAAGTCTGCTCCATACACTATTTATTTACAAGTTTGCCACCGCGTCTATTTTTAACATCTGTTTTTCTTTAACAGATGTTAAAAGCCTGACGTGAAAAGTCTATTTTCCACTAGTGATGGTAGGTTATATCCAGAAAGAAGGGGTCTGAATCAATCTTTTATAAACGATGTTGAAGAGTTTGTTACCAAAGCAAGTCGGTAATACCATAATGTCAACGAGGGGGATTATATCTTCGTGCGTTAAATGCGAGTGTAAACAGATTAATAGCGATGATGATGTGAGATTCCACTTTTATAAAGTTGGATTCAAGCCTAACCACTGGATTTGGACTGAGCATGGTGAAGAAGTGCCACATTTTGACTTAGGAGTTGACGATAATTGCATGAGTGGTTCAAGCACTTACGCAAATATGGGATATGGTGAACAGTTTGTGTCAATGCAGGTGATGTTATGTGATGCTCTCGAGGTGAATGAGATGCATGGGTACGATAACACAGAAGATCTTCAAAATGAGGAAACACAGATTTTATAATCTTTTGACTGAGACAAATAATCGGTTGTATGAAGGGGTCTCAGATTCTAAATTATCGATGTGCGTGAGGTTGTTAGCTTGCAAGTCCCTTTGGAATGTTGTCGACTAATGTTTGGATTATTTTTTCAAAATGCTTTTGGATGTGACACCTGTAAGAAGGGGGGTTACCAAAAAATTATTATGATGCAAAGAGGTTAGCATCCAAGCTAGGACTGGAAGCTAAGAGAATTGACTGTTGTGTGATCGCGTGCATGCTCTTTTACGGTAATGATGAAGCGTTGGTTGAATACAAATTTTAATTGCCGAGGTATCGTGACTGCAATATGGGACAATTAGCCAGAAACCAGTTCCAGTTAAGGCCATGTTCTATCTGCCAATGATTCCAAGGTTACAAAGAATGTCTACATCAATGTAAACAGCAGGACAAATGACGTGGGACTATGAGAACAGAAGAAGTTCTGGCGTATCACGCCATCTGTATGATGGCGAAGCATGGAAGCACTTTGATCGGCTACATTCTTGATTTGTCGCGGACCTTGCAATGTACGAATAGGGTCATGCTCTGATGTTTTTACACCATATATCCAAGCGTCAGCTTCTCCTTATTCTTGTTGCCCAGTAATTGTTACCTCGTATAATCTTCCTCCTGAAATATGCATCTCAAAACCTTATATGTTTTCGACTTGTCTCATATTGGATCCATCTAATCTAAAGGACGCTATTGATGTTTATTTACAGCCTTTGATTGACGACCTGAAGAAATTGTGGAATGGTGTTGTGACGTATGATATTTCCAGGATGCAAAATTTTATGATGAGGGCTTCTTTGATGCGAACCATTAATGACTTCCCTGCTTATGGCATGTTGTCTGTTTGGGGGACACATGGTAAATTGGCATGTCCACATTGCATGGAGCATACAAAGGCCTTTACCTTGAAATATGGGGGGAAAAGTTCCTGGTTTTACTTGTAGGTTCTTACCAAACAATCATGCATTTAAAAGGAACAAGAACACCATTAAAAAGAGAGTAGTTGAAACAGATGGGCCGCCACCGAGGTTAACATTAGAACAAGTTTGGCATAGAGTAATGCAATTGTCGAAAGTAATAGACAATGATAGGTTGTCCATAATAGAAGGATACACGAATTGACATAATTGGACAAAAAAAGTTTTTTTTTTTTTTTTTTTTGGGATCTCCTGTTCTCAACAGATAATCTCTTGAGACAACCGAGATATTATGCATATCTTGTTTTGAATCCGCTTACTGAAATGAGTTCATTCTTTAGATATTTGTGCTCTTCAATGTCGAGGAAGGATGACCTGATTAGGATGGAACAAAACATTCTATTCATTCTATCCAAGTTGGAGAGAGTATTTCCCCCAAATTCTTTGACTCCATGGAGTATCTGCCAATTCATCTTGCATATGAAGGAAGACGTGGCTGTTCATTTCAATATAGGTGGATGTATCCATTTGAAAGGTAATATAAGTATCCATGAATTGAAAATTGATTTTTTTTCTCTAACCAATTATGTTAATGATCTTTTCATTTCATAGATTCATGGGTGATTCAAAACGAACAGTAAAAAATAAGGCTAAAGTTGAAGGATCAATCTTTGTGTCTTACTTACACTGTGAGATAACCCATTTTTGTTCCCATTATTTCAACAACTTTATGTTGTCACCCAAAAATAGTAGGAACGAAATGGAAATTGAAAGTGAAAGACATCCAGGAACCTTATGAGTCTTTGGCCTTCCTGGTCGACATTCTGGGAAGGATGCAGAGTGGAAGTCAGCCCATATTCATATTTTAATCAACTGCACTAAAGTTAAACCATATGTTGCGTATGTATTTTTTTTTTTCAATTGCCTAATGATATATATTTTTCTGCTAAAAATGTGCACATTGACATAATTTCTGTATCAGCGCATTCTTGTTATCTAAAAACATAAGCGAACAAGAAACATCTGCTCGTACAGATGCAAATTTTCCAAAATGGTTTAAGCAACACGTAACTACATTCAAAATATTTTGTTATACACTATCTGTAAATAAAAACATAACTTTAATGTACTCTTACATGTGTTTACCTTAAGGCACCAACTTTCGTTATAAGGAACTTATCAAAAGGTCCCCTGAGATGTGTCAATGAATCGCACACTTATTTTATTGTAACTGGTTTAATCCATCAAATAGAGGCACAAAATTGAATTCAAAATATAATATTGTGGACATCCGTTCATCATGGCACATAATGTGAGACAAGTGTATTATGTCTCTCAGCCAACAACTCGAACGGACAAAAGAGGTTGGTTTGTCGCAATCAAGACAAAACCAAGGGTCACATCGAAGCGAATATTGATGTAGAGGAAGACTTGGCTTATCAAGTGGATGCAATGTCGCCTGTCAATGAAGTCAGCGAAGTTGAACCTATCCTTTATGGTTTAAGTGACTCACAAGCCGATGGTGAAGAGGTGGATACTATCATTTTGTCATCAAACCAAAAGCTTGTGGATGAAGATGATGAAGCGGATGATTCGATAGATTAAAATGAAGAGACAAAATCTGAAGATGATGAAGATAATGACGATGTCTCAAGTTCTGAATAAAACTTTAGTCATTTAATTAAATTTTAATTTTATTAACGAGTTATAGTGGTTGATGTTACTTTAATGTTTTTTTTATATTAATATGTTATATTTCATGAGTTTAATTCAAGGTTAATAACATTATTGCTCTATAGACATGTCTTTAGGAGGTCGTGATCCATCCCCACCCGACCACCCCCTGGTGGTAAGGGAAAGGAGAAGGCCTCTGGCGGTTCTTCTAGTCGTTGTTGTGCCAGAGCTCATGTCGTGACATGTGATGTTGGATATGGATTTGTGCCTTTGTCGTTGACATTTTCCTCATCTGCATTTGCACTACCGCGCCCACCCCCTACCATGGTACCGCTTCGACCTCTTGCACCTACGACACGCCCATCGTCTGCACCTACACCGACCCCACGCATAGCAGCAGCCAGGCCACCACCTTCTGCAATAGTCATCCCCCCTGCATCTATACCACCACCGCCCCCACCTGCACCATCCCAGGTGTTGTTGGAGACGCACCCAGGATCACTATGATGCCCACCCCAGGGTTTCAGACAGAATCCGCAGCAGAGTCGTTTGCACGTCATGATGCTTCTACTTTAGGGGTGGAGGACCTACCACACGATGATCGTCAGATTGATCAGGACGAAGAGAGTGGCGACTATTCACTAGACGAGGAGGAGGTAGAGGTCATGGCTGATGGTCGACCTATTATCTATCCTAGTGTTAGTGGATAAGAAATATTCAAAATTAATTTATTATACTTTTATTATCATTTATAAGCATGTTATTTATTTGATTGTTTGACATGCATGCTTTTATTGTTAAGGTTCCTTCCATCGAAGGTGGCATCAAAGGTCATCACATTTGTTATAAAGTCACAATGGAAGTAACCTTGGGCCACCTGGGGCTACCTCGATGACGAAGATCGGATTCGGATGTTTGGTCATTTTAAAGTAAATTGCAAATTTCAATTTAATTACTTAATTAAGGTTTACTTTATAATTTCACTAAGTTTTGTTATATTGTTATTTTTGTCAACTAAAACAAGAGAGAGTCGCGTGGAAAGCTCAGAATGAGGCACAGACGGAGCAGAACTTTCCCAACAAAGCCACCCACCGCCTCTCCGATATGCTTAGGGACGTCCTTTTGTCAGGAGAATGACCCGACTGGCTAGGAGAAGGAGTTTGGGACACCCTCTGTGCTCATTGGGCTACGGCTTTGTTCAATAAAATCTCACCCCAGTCAAAGAAAATAAGGCGTCGAAAATCAGTGGGAGCCTGCACACAGGAGGTTCGATCAACCAGCAACAGCATGGTGTTCGGATGGTACATTCATAAACTTGTTCTTTATGCATTGAATTTTAATTTGTTTGTTATATTGTCAAATAATTATTTTTTATTATTCATTTGTGCTTATGTTACAGGCTGTAGAGTATGGCCGTGACATAATGCCGAACGAGCTCCATCGTCGTACCCATGTTAGAAAGGGTACTAACAATTTCGTGGACGAGCGTTTGAGGCTCACTCGGGTAAAACTCATTTATTTCTTATGTTAATTTTTATAAAATGTCTTGTTTTAATATATTATGTGTGTATTTATGCATAACTGGAGAAGTATGAGGCGATATATTGTATCATGACTTTATTCTATATTTTATATATGAGGCATTTATTTATTATATTGTATTTGATGATCATATTTATAGCATAATAAAATCCTTAGAATTGCTAGTTCATTTAATGGAACGTCAAGTATGACTTAACCATGAGATGCCACTGAATTATAGAACACTATTCTTAAATATCCATAGTCAAGTATTATTATTAATAAGGACAATAATAATACATTGAGACTATTATGTGAGTGTATTAATGACCACATTTCACGGGTCATAGAAATAAGAGATCAAGTCTTTACATAGGTATAAATATTAGTGGAATATATTATATACTGGAGTGACCTGCTATGAGAACACTGCATAATAGTTATGTAAGAGTCATAAGCGATTCTCATGGTGACCATAGTGAAGTAGTCCTTCGACTTGAAGTCACTATGATTACTAACATATGTAGTTGTAGGATTTAATACTATGAAACGTTGTCTATACCAGGACAATTATAAAGATAGGTATTGGGCCTGCAATGAAACATGTTGAGGAATGTGAGTGATGTAGATAGGATTCGTCCCTCCTACATAACAGGGGTAATGTCTATAGGCCTCTTGATGGTATGCGACGTAGAAATGCATGGCCATGCTAAGGTGGATAATATGAGATATTGGACCCACATGATCGTACGTCAATTACTAGATTAAGAAATAAATAATTGAACTTAACAAGGATGACACATTTATGCCTTGTGTTCAATTAAGACATTGAGACAAAAGGATGTCAACTACACATTATATATGGTTACAATGTGATTTTAATGTATCACCAATATTCTAATTAATTGGGTAGCAATGATGTATTGCTAGATGCCGTTTATTGTTTATAATATTAATTAATTGTTAATGTGATTAATAATAATTAATATTATTTCCAATTAATTTAGAACCTATAGGGTCACATGCATATATTGAGCAAGTGTTCGTAGAATTAATTTAATTGATTAATTAAATATTGGGCCTGTAGCGTACAGTAGCCCAACTGGGTTAGGTTAAGTGAGTAACAGCTATTAGTAAGCTGTGGAAGTCACTTAAGGCACACATAAGACAGATCACTCATAACGACTACTGTACACCCTTGACAGGCGCGCCCTCTTTTCGCTCTCTGTGTGCCGTGCCTCTCCCAATCCTGATAGCTATCTCTGACGTTGGTTTGGTCACGTGGACTGAGTAGAGGTATTGCTACTTTGCAATACTGGTGATAGAGAAGAACCTCACCCTTTGTGGTGATAGCAGCAACGTTCCTCGGATCTGCTGCACTGGAGCTGTGTAGATCAAATTGTCATTCACACCGTAACAGTGTTTGTGATTTACCAGTGTTGCTAACGTGCTCACAGTGTTCGTGGTAAAGCTACGCTTCAAGAGGTAAACACAATATCCTTGTGATTCATGTGCGCTATGCAGTCCTTTAGTAAAGGGGTTTTTCCGCTCAAGAGATTTTTATAAATTATTTTTTAAAAAATTATCCCTCTTGAAACTCCAACAGTGGTATCAGAGCGTTTGGTCGTAGTTTGCTGTAACACCCCGATTTTTTTTCGTGCTTTCTAAGGACGATAAACTCAATTAATGAGTTTATATTTTATCTGTGCTGTAGAAAATGTTTTTGGAAAAACTAAGATCATATTCATGTCTCATATAATCGTAGGAGCCTACGGTTAAGTTTTGAGCCGAAAACTCAAACGAAGCCCGGTCTATGTTTTTTTGTTCAGATAATAGTGTTTTTCTACTATCACGACCAAATCTTGACTAACGGACGAGACCATTAGTTTTAGAATTTGATCCTCTATCTTTTTCCTAAAATGTGTCCTGACGTCCAAAATATAAATAATATTTTATATTCGGGCCGATAATCGATCGGGGAGACGATTCGAGCTGTCTTAGGGTTTTTCGAGACCCACGATCAGATGTTTTTCATGCCAGAATTGTGTCAAATTATTTGAGGACTCATACCAATGTTGTGATGATTTCAAATATCAGGACGTGAATTGACCAAATTGCCCTTGATTAATTTTTATTACTATTTACCTTTTTCATTTCTTAACTCTTAAGTTTCTAACTTAAGAAAATATCTCTCATTTCACCTTATCCTCCCTCACTCTTTCGGCAGCTCTCTTTCTCCCTCACATCTACCTTCTCTTCTTTCTCTTTTCTTTTTCAAGACTCCATTTTTGAAGGCTTTAAGTTTGGTTTTTCTTGAAGTAAACTTCATCAACCTTGGAGTAGATCATCATAGGAGGTATTATTCCATCTCTATCTCTCCCAATCTCTCCTTTCTCTCCTCCATTTTTCATGATCAAAGGTGTTAGGGTTTTGTCCCTAAAATCTTCAAAAATCCATGAAAAATTGTAGGAAAATCGTATCTGTACCAAGCCAATTTCTATGGCCTAGGTTCTTGACATACTTGTATGGTCCAAGAGCTTAGAGCCAAGAAATCTCCCTAGCTATATTTTCTATGAGGAGGCCGAAACCCCCCTATGTGTGTAGGGTAGGGTTTTAGTTGGTTTTTGATGTTTTGATTTGATATCTAGGGTTGTCATACTTAGTTAGGGTGTTATCCAAGAAATGAGAAATTTTGGAGCTCCCTAGCTATTTTTAGTGTGATAAGGCCGAACCCTAGGGGTGGTGCATTACGAGAAATCTTTGTTTTGTGAGTTAATGCCGTTATGGATTGTGTGTATGTAGTGATCGACAGCGTGCTGGGCCGGTGGTCAAGTTGATCGGGTGTTCGCAACTTAACTGGAAACTACAAGAGGTAAGGGGATAAACTTGAGGAACTCCATTTCCGACAGCTATATGCTGCATCGGTGTTCGTATTGTAGTTACCTGATTGTTTGGTTTACTGCTGTTGATTTGAGTATGCATGATATAACTGCTGACATATTTGAATAATGCTATAATTGTTGAATAATTATATGGATGTATCGTGTGCCCTGCTGTGGGATTTAAGGCATTAGAGAACCTAATTGTGATTAGGATCCGACATCATTTAACTTAAAAGCTTTAAAAGTCTGAAAGGTGTTTTTAATAATGAAAATCGAAGTTTAAAGTAAATAGGGCATTAGAAACCTTCATTTGTCCAAATTGATAAAGTTGACCGTTTTGAGAAAAAGTGTTTTGAAAAATGTGATTTTCAAAGTTATATTGAGTTTATTCAAGAAAAAGGGGTTTTGCAAGCTTTGTTTTAAGTTTATGTTTCATCGAAAAACAACGAAAGAAAAAGAAATGGTCTTTAGACCAAGTTTTGTTTTATGGAAAATCGATCCCGATGACTTTGTGTAAGTATCGGAGATTTGAGTTTTTGGATTTCTGAGTTTTCAAGAAAAGTAGTTTAAAGCTTAGAAACTAGAAACCGAGACGTCGGGATTCTAGGGTTCTGAAGAAATACGTGGATCAAGGATCCGTGTTAGTTGTAATCCTATCAGCTTAGGGGCGATCTTTGTGGTCCTGTAGGCTTGAGGATGTTTTTATAATCTTGAATCCAAATTTCTGGACTGGTGCATTGTTTAGGGATGTTTGGATTTGAGTTGTTTTGGACTAAATGTCCTTTTTTGAGAAAATGTTTTTGAGGCTTAAAGAGTCTAAAACATTATGGTGGTTGTTAGCGTTGATGCTACAACGAGGAAATATTGATGCGACAAAGATCAATTATCGGGAACTAAATAGTTTCTCATGCATTTGTGTGTTAGGCAGACGTGTCGTGAAACGGAGGACCTTGATAGGCAAAGGGAACCTGAGATGACTTGATGTCATAATGTAACATTGTGCCTTGATGGACAATGATGTCATACGTGCCAGGGAGAGCGTATTGTGCCCTGTGAAGAGGACAATATAGTATGACTTATACATCATGAGTACCACTGACATGCGCGTCCATGTATTATTTCCTGGAAATTACGTGCTCACGTTTTGGCCGAATTTTTAATTCTGGCGTTTGTTATTGTATCCTGCGGGGCAATGACGTTGAGTCTGATCAACTCGTGTTTATGGTGATGGGGTTTCCGGAAATCTAGTTTGAACATTAGTTGAGATATATGGAAGTGTCATGCATACATTTAGAGAATAACATTGATTGTGGGGTACGAAGCCCACATGTGCTTTACTGCTGTTAGTACTTGATTATACATGCTGTACTGTGTGATGCATGATGAATTGAGTGAGTTATATTATATGAATCTGCTGTTTGGATTGGGCATATGGTTGTCGCTTTGGATTTCATATATTGGTTTCTCACCCTTGCATGTTTTCTGGACTGGTTTGTCCTTTTTGTATATATATTATATCCTGTTTACAGATGGAGCCGATGCCAGATCAGTTCGCGCACTCGGGGATGCGCGCCCTGGTTTTTGATCGGAGGACTGACCTAGCTGCGTGGGTTATTCACCCGGGAGTGGGAAGCGCAGCATATACCGGACCAGTTTGCACCGTGAGCGGGACGACGGAGACGGGACCTCGCAAGAGTACCCGCACTGTGGAGACCGTCTTGCTGCAAGCCCTTACGTCGCAGGGAGTGATCGAGCATTTCGCCCCCGCTGCACAGTCCCCGCAGCAGCAGCCACCATAGATACCTCCCCCGCCTTTTGTTTTGATGGCGGGCGAGCATGTAGTGGAGGATGTGGAGGCAGAGGAGGAGGAGGAGGAAGACCCTGAGGAGGATCCTCAGCAGGACCCGGAGTATCATCCTTTGGATGCTCCCGAGCTTCATCCACAGGAGAGCGGGAACGTAGGTTCCCAGGGTTCCTCTCCTGGTTCTAGCATTGGACCTTCCTCTGGAGGATTGTCCAATGGCTTCCATTTGTTGGACTAGCTTAGGGTGTAGACCTTTCTTTTGAGGCAGCGATTTTTGAGTAGTCTGTTAATGGCTACTGATGGCCATAGGTTTTAGAGATATGGTTCCAGACTGTTGCTGCCTAGTTTCTAGCTTTTTAGAAGTTTATCTTGCATAGTTCTTTTGTACAGGGACATGTTGTCCGTACCTTTAGTTGATGTGTATATATATACTTATTTATGAGTACTCTGTTTATTATTCTGAGTTGAAGTTTCATGGGTATTAAATAAGAAAAAATTTTATAACGATTTTCAGGACTTACTAAGATATATTAAGTGAACCGTTTTCCAAAAGTAAAACCAGCAAGTTTTATTTATCGTTTAATTGGTGTTTTGGGTTACAAAAAGTGGCATCAGTTTTGAGGGTATCACATTTGCCATGCATCCTAGGATTGTTTGCCATTGTATGATAACATGTTTATTGCTTTTAAATATGATTCGTATGTTTAAAAGCATGTTTATATGATTTGTATGTGATATAAATCTCTTTAAACATGTTTTGTGTGCTTGGTTGTGCTCCTGGCATAAACAAGGATTCCCTTCTGGAATCTTGTTGTGCCGTTTGGCACGGCCGTGATCCCTGTAGCACAACCGTGCACGTTTGAATTTGAGTTAGTGAATGCATAGCACGACTGTGCCACTTTCAAACAGCGTCCACAAACATTGAGCACGGTCGTGCTCTTGTCAGCACAGTCGTGCACATGTTGAACAGCGTAAGTGAGTTTTCAGCACGGCCGTACGTCGTTTGGCATAGCCGTTCTGATGGACAAAATGTGATTTTGTCCTCTTTTGCATATTTATAAATTGTTTATTAAATGTGCGGTATATGGTTATGGTCCTAGTTTTGGTGTTTAATTTTATTTGGTAAATATGGCCAACATGTCGTGATTTATTATATTTATTTTATAATTATGGTCTACATGTCGTGACATTTACTTTATTTATTTTATTTTAAATTTTGTAAATTGCTCGGTTGACATGGAGGCAACACCAAATCATGACGCTAGTGGGAGGAACTTTGGAAGTTGGCTCGAGGGTTAAAGATTGTAATAATTAGTTTTAATTATTGCACTTTAGGAGGCCATAATCATAATACATTTTATATGTCTTGTATGTTTATGTATGTGATGCATGAAATGTATGAGATGTATGATTTAAATTTGGAATTTAAATTGTATGATAGCATTTATGTCATTGTATGCTTAATATGTTTTGCATGTATATAAGCTAGTATGCCATGTATGCTATGAGAGACGTTTATATGATAAACAAGCCGGTGAGATCACTTAATTATTAAATTTCCTCAATAAATTAAGTTATTAAATGCCTCCTGATGCGTGGCACTCGTCAAGGCTAGAATCATTTAAGTGTGGATCATGCTACAACTGAACTTAACTAGGTGTATTCAATATGATTGAAATGGCTTAGAGGCATGAGGTTGGGCATTAATCCATATGATGGATTAGAATAAGGAGTTATTCACCCAACTGGTCCAAGAATTAAATTAGATTTAATTGGAAAGAAGTTTCCTAACTAAATAGCTGAGTTATGGGCGATCAACCACAGCTGATTTAGAACGACGGGATCTTGGTCCCACTAGAAAATCTTTCAACGGGATTTTCTGAGTCAATGGTGAGGGTCATTGATCTGAGTAAAATAGTGGGAGCGTATTTAATAAAGACCTATTAAATATGTTTTAAAATCATGATACTTATACTTTGCATATTTATTTTATGTAGATATCCTTGACACTAAGCACAACTAATAATATGTCATTGCGATTTGTCCTTGAGAAGGACAAGTTATCTGGAAATAATTTTCTAGATTGGTACCGAAACCTGAGGATTGTCCTTAGGCAAGAGAAAAAGTTGTATGTTCTTGAGGAGGCTGCTCCTGAACAACATGAGGATGCTTCTAGGGCTGACAGAGATACTTACAAGAAGTATCAGGAGGATGCCCTAGATGTTAGCTGCCTCATGCTTGCCACCCTGAGCTCTGAGCTTCAGAAGCAACATGAGAATATGGAGACATTTGATATGATCAGATGTCTCAAAATGCTCTACCAAGAGCAGGCGAGGCGTGAGCGCTTTGAAGTTTCCAGAGCCCTGTTTAATTGTAAGCTGGCAGAAGGAAGCCTAGTTGGACCTTCTGTACTCCTTTTGATTGGGTACATTGAGAGCCTTGAAAGATTGAGTTTTCCACTGAGCCAAGAGTTAGCTACAGATGTAGTTCTGCAATCGTTGCCAGAAAGCTACAGTCAATTTATCATGAATTACAACATGAATGACATTGACAAAACTCTGCCAGAACTGCTAGTCATTTTGACAACTGCTGAGTAGAACATTAACAAAAGAAAAGGTAAAGCCATAATGATGTTTGATTCTGGAAAGCGGGCTAAGAAGAAGCCTTGGAGCAAGCAGAAGGACAAGGGCAAGAAAAAGTTTAAGCCTAGCACTTCTGGCTTGAAGCCCGTGGGCGGGGTACCTAAGGAAGGCAATTGCCACCGTTGTGGCCAACCTGGTCACTGGAAGAGGAACTGAAAGAAATACCTAGAAGAGAAAAAGAAGGGAAGTGAGACTTCCGCTTCAGGTATTTATGTTATTGATGTTAATTTATCTACATCATCATCTTGGGTATTTGATACTGGATGTGGTGCTCACATTTGTAATAATATTTAGGGACTAAGAAGTAGGAGGAAATTGACTAAAGGTGAAGTGGACCTACACCTCGGAAATGGAGCAAAAGTTGCTGAATTAGATGCAGGGACTTATGTTTTAACTTTACCTACTAGGCTTGTTTTGGAACTTGGTAATTGTTATTATGTTCCCGTTATTAGCAAAAACATTATTTCTGTTTCTTGTTTGGACAAAAAGGGTTTTCATTTAATTGTTAAGGACAAATGTTGTTCTCTTTATTTCGACAATATTTTGTTTGCTAATGCACCGTTGAGTAATGGACTTTATATTCTTGATCTTGATGTGCCTATATATAACATAAATGCAAAAAGGATCAAACCTAATGGTTTGAATCCTTCATTTCTTTGGCATTGCCGTTTAGGCCATATTAATGAGATATGCATCTCCAAACTTCATAAAGATGGATTATTGGATTCTTTTGATTATGAATCATTTGATACGTGCGAATCTTGTTTATTGGGGAAGATAACTAAGGCCCCATTTACTAGTAATAGTGAAAGGGCCAGTGATCTTTTGGCTTTGATACATAGTGATTTATGTGGGCCACTGAACAAACCTGCTAAAGGTGGGTTTTTCTACTGTCACATTTACTGATGACTTCAGTAGATATGGATATGTGTATCTAATGAAACACAAATCTGAAACCTTTGAAAAGTTCAAAGAGTTCAAGAATGAAGTAGAAAATCAACTGGGCAAGAGTATTAAAGCCATATGATCAGATCATGGTGGTGAATACCTTAGCCAAGAATTTGATGACTATCTGAAAGAGTGTGGGATAGTATCCCAACTCACTCCTCATGGAACCCCACAATGGAATGGCGTGTTCAAAAGGAGGAATCGCACCTTGTTGGACATGGTACGATCGATGATGAGTCACTCAGATCTTTCAGACTATATCTGGGGTTACGCATTGCTTGCAACAGCTTTCACAAATAGCCGTGTTTCAACAAAGGCAGTAGAACAAACACCACATGAGATGTGGAAGGGGCGACAGCCTAGTTTGTCTTTTATGAAGATTTGGAGTTGTCATGTCTATGTCAAACATTTAATCACAAATAAACTAGAACCCAAATCAGATAAATGTAGTTTTGTGGGGTATCCCAAAGAAATGAAAGGATACTATTTCTATAACCCCCTGATGACAAAGTGTTTGTCGCCCGGACTGGAGTGTTCCTTGAAAAGGAATACATCTCTAAAGAAGACAGTGGGAGAACAGTAGAACTTGGAGAAATCCAAGCACCACAGAGTACTGAATCGTTTGCAACGGAACAAGAACCGAATCCACAAGATATTGTGGTTCGAGAATCGGTTCAAGTAACACAAGAACCACGTAGATCAAACAGATCACGTACACAACCTGAGAGATTTGGACTTCTCCTAACTCAAGAAGGTGATGTACTGCTCATGGATCAAGATGAGCCTGTTAACTACCAGGAGGCCATAGTTGGCCCTGAATCTGATAAGTGGCTAGAAGCCATGGGATCAGAAATGGAATCCATGTACACTAACCAAGTTTGGACCTTGGTGGAGCCATTCGAAGGGATAAAACCCATAGGGTGCAAGTGGGTCTTCAAAGAGAAGATTGACATGGATGGAAAGGTTAATACCTTCAAAGCGCGACGGATTGTGAAAGGTTTCAAGCAAGTTCATGGTGTAGACTATGATTAAACTTTCTCTCCCGTTGCAATGATTAAATCTGTTCGGATCCTACTTGCTATTGTTGCATACCATGATTATGAAATCTGGCAGATGGACGTGAAAACTGCATTCCTTAACGGGAATCTCCTCGAGGATGTGTACGTGACACAACCTGAGGGTTTTGTCGATTCAAAGGATGCTGAAAAGGTATGCAAATTACAGAGATCCATCTATGGACTCAAGCAAGCTTCTAGAAGCTGGAATCTTCATTTTGATGAAGCTGTAAGATAGTTTGGATTCATCAAGAATGAAGATGAACCTTGTGTGTACAAGAAGGTTAGTGGGAGCATGATTGCTTTTCTCGTGTTGTATGTGGATGACATACTACTCATTGGAAACAACATTTCTACACTACAAAATGTAAATACATGGTTGGGGAATTGTTTCTCGATGAAAGTCTTAGGCGAAGCTTCCTATGTATTGGGAATCAGGATCTATAGGGATAGATCGCTGAAATTATTAGGACTTAGTCAAGATACATATATTGACAAAGTGCTTAGGCGCTTCAATATGCATGATTCCAAAAAGGGTTTCTTGCCTATGTCACATGGCATATACTTGTCCAAGGGACAGTGCCCTACTACATCTGATGAGAGGGAAAACATGAATAAGTTTCCATATGCTTCGGCAATTGGATGTATCATGTATGGTATGATATGTACTAGACCAGATGTCTCATATGCCCTGAGCATGACGAGCAGGTACCAATTTGATCCGGGTGAAAGTCACTGGAAAGCAGTCAAGAATATCCTCAAGTACTTGAGAAGAACTAAGGATACATTTTTGGTCTATGGAGGTGAGGAAGAGCTCATTGTAAAAGGTTACACTGATGCTAGCTTCCAAACTGATAAGGATGTTTCCAGATCGCAGTCAGGATTCATGTTTTGTCTTAATGGAGGCACTGTGAGCTGGAAAGGCTCAAAGTAGGAGACAATTGCCGATTCTAAAATAGAGGCCGAGTATATTGTTGCATCCAATGCAGCAAAGGAGGCTGTTTGGATCAAGAAGTTCATCTCTGAACTTGGTACTGTTCCTAGCACTGCGGACCCGATTGACCTCTATTGCGGTAACAATGGAGCAACGGCGCAAGCCAAGGAACCCAGATCTCACCAGAGATCCAAACACATACTCAAGCTGTGACACCCTAATCTAGCATCACATGGTGACCCAAAAACTACATAAAACCCGAAATAAAAGTTTGCTGGTTTACTTTCGGAAAACAGATTTTCTTTACTTAGATCTTATTTACTCCAAAATCGTGATAAATTTTTTTCTTCTTCCAATGGTAAATAAAAAATACAAAAGAGAAACATCAACATAACTCGTATATATATATATATGTGTCATCATTTAACCATGTACATAAATAAACTTTTTCTCTTTTGAAAACCAAATACAAAACCCATATCTCCGAATCTTACACACAAAGCCTTTAGGATCGGTTTTTCGTAAAAACAAACTCTTGGTTAAAAACCACATTTTTTTTGAAGTACTTTGGTAGACTATCAAAAGTTTGAAATACAGTTCGTGAAAAACCCTTTTTCTTGGATAAAACAATTTGCTTCAAAACTGGATCACTTGAAAATACTTTTGCTTGAAATGATTCGTTTTATTGCTTTAAAAACGACTGATGATTTCTAAAGCACTTTTTATTTTAAAAACTTACTTTTTCTTGAACTAAAGATATTTTTCCCCTTTATCTCTTCTCATCTCTTAATGAAGTATATTTCATTTTCTTATTCCCAAATGATGTCAATCCACTTTGTTTTCTAAATCCTTTGAAAACTCTTAGCCTTTTATTTACTTACTTTACATCCCAAGCTTTTTGAAGCTTTTAACTTTACTCGATCTTGAACTCTAACCGATGTTAGGTTCCTTAGCACAATACCAATCATTATTTCAGTCATGACATCATGCTAAGCATAATCAAACACAATCAAGCATACTTAAGCATAATTAAGCATGAACAAGCGTAATTAGGCAATAAATAGAACACTCCACAAAATAAATTACAATACACCACAACTATGCATTTTCATCCAATACAAACAGTACATATCCATCGAAAATTGAGTTCCTCAGGTTATTTCCCCTTACCTCTCGAAGTAATCCTCCGAATGAAAAGTCGTTCGATTGGTCCGCGAATCTTCCGATTATTCGCCTGAATACCCAACACCAACCACATTCACACAATCAATTCAAACATCAACATATAACAACACAAATTTTCCTATTTTACTTGCTCTAGGGTTCGGCTTCTTGCTCTAAAAATAACTAGAGAGGTCTAAAATTTCCTATATCTTGGATGAATGATCCTTAGGTATACCTAACACTAAAACAAGTCACTTCACACAAAACTTGAATCGAAAACTCAAGATTCCTCACCCTATAGGTTTCGGCCTCTCTATAAATAAATAGGCTCTCGGAAATTCTTTTGATTACATGCTCTTGGACAATGGAAGAGAATGATGAAACTAGCTCATAGAAATTGGTTTCACATTAAAAGGATTTTTCTACAATTTTCTAGAGATTTATGAAGTTTGGAGCTTAAACTTGAAAATAGATGAAACAACAAGATTTCAAGGAAGAAGATGAATATTAAGAGATCAAAGGAAGAGTTCATACCTCTTGGAGGATGAAAATGAGCAAGATTACGAACTTTTCTTCACAAAATCTCTTCAAGATTTCTTAAGAAAATGAGAGAAAGAAAGGAAGAAAGTGAGTTATGAAGAAATGAAGTGGATGGGGTGTTGATGAAGGTGCGGGGCGTGTGAGGTGAAGGGAGGGGCAAAGAGGTCCAAACTTTTTCACTTAAAGGGCAAAATGATCTTTTCATCCTAGGGTAAATGATAATTAAGAAAGTGGTTAGGGATATTTTGGTCTTTTTGCAGTATGAATGCGTTCAGATATTTTCAAATGTCGTCATGACACTGGTGAGTCATGGCACGCTTTCCTAGGTGATTTGACATGACGTGACTTCAAGTTTATCCGTTAGCGGGTCCCGGTAAATCCATATTCAGCTCCGTTCTTCACCCGATTTAAGACTTCACCCGAATAACTTATATTATTTCACTTTTTAGTGTGAAAAACCAAATTTATCAAAATTGTTGGAAATTCGATTCTAAACCTAATTGTTTCGTTCACGAGTCAAAATTAAGTCTACTAATTAGTAAAATCTTACTGTAAGTAAAATGCAGATCGGGCTCCGATTGAATTGTCAACCCAAAATTTAATCGTAACTCCCTACGTTGCCGTAGAGTTAGTTTATTTTAATTCACTCTGTTGACCTCTGATAAAATATAAACTCATTTATACAGTTTATTGCTTTTTTTTTTTTTAGACAAACAATAGAAGTCTCGTTAAAACCTTATGGTGCAAAACCCTCCTTAGGGAAAAAACACCATTAAGGAAAAAAGAGTACTCCTATTGGCTATATTATTGAAATAAAAGAATAAATACAAAAGAAACATGGGGGGACCAAACCAAAACCCATGAAGGAATTATTTGAATCTATACATAGGTAAGGCTAGCCTATTTCGAAAGAAATCAGCTTTTACAAAATCAGGTAGAACATCCATCCAAACAAGACCATGAATGGTAAAACCATAAGATTCAAGCTTATCAGCACAAGCATTTCCTTCCCTATAAATATGAGAAGAAATGAACTTCATCCGCTTAGTGAATTCCATGCAGTTTATCCATCTGTTTCGTAGTTGCCACGGCACTAAGTTAACATCCGAGAATGCATCAATGACAAGAGAAGAATCACACTCCATCCATAGTGTAAACCAGCATCTTAAAAAAGCTTGTTCAATAGCAACCATAACACCAATGAGCTCGGCTTGAAGAGCAGAACATATACCCAAATTCTGACCAAAACAACCCATCAAAGCAGCTGTAGAATCTCTGAATATACCTCCACAAGCAGCTGGACCAGGGCTGCCCCGAGCTGCCCCATCAGTATTGCATTTCACCATATTCGATAGAGAAGGCTGCCAAACCACTTCTTTAATAATATGAGCAGAGGAAGGGTGAATAAGAACTCTGAAGTTCTTTAAAATGATGAGCTCTTCTATAGAATTCCGCATACAACCATTGCTGTGATTTCCAGAGATAGCCACAAGAGTTTTCTGGATAATGGCTCTATGAATAGAGAAACTTTTGTTATCAAACCTGTTTTGATTCCTGCTGCTCCAAATCGACCATAGAACCTGAATAATACCAGGTAGGATTACTTTCAAGGCTTGATCACTCCAGTTTCTATTGCAAAACTGAAGTAAAATATCAATGCTAGAGGTATCCAATTGATAACCAAATTGGCAGCTCAACCAATTCCAAAGCTGCTGAGCATAAGAACAATGCAGGAACAGACGCAATGTTGTTTCTTCACAGCATCCACAGAGATTGCATCTAGAAACTACAATGCATCCTTTACACCTTAGATTCTCATCAGTAGGCATTTTATGGTGCAGTATTCTCCAAACCAAAAAAGATCGAGAAGGAGGGATACAGTTTTTCCAGATCAGGTTAGCCCTTGGAACTGCTTGACCAATTGGAACCTGAAACAGATAAGCTTCTTTGAAGGACAATGAACCAGAATTGGATGAGTTCCACCTTAACTTGTCTTCACAGGGAACAATAGGTATGACCATCTTCTCAATTTCAGCCTTCATAGCAGGTAAAGAATCTGCAAAACTTTGAGGAAGAGACCAGCTGCCAGAAAATATAAAATCAGAGACCTTCTTGTCCAAGGTATGCATCATATCAGGAGGAATACTTTGAATATCAAACTCTTGAGACAACCATCTATCTTTCCAAACCTGATTTCCCCCCATCACCTAACAGCCACACGACATTATCAAGAGCAGTTGAAACCACAGTTTTAATACCACTCCATATGCAGGAACTGACATGATAATTGATCAAGCCATGCTTTGAGAAAACTCTAGCATGCACCAATTTGGCCCACTGAGTATCGTTTTGCAGAAGATCCCAGGCCAACTTCATTACACCAGCTTTATTAATGTTTTTCAGACTTCTAAGACCTAAACCACCTTCCACAAAAGGGACACAAACCTTATTCCATGCCACTGTTACTACTTTCTTAACATCAGAATTTCCTGACCATATGAAGTTTCTAATCCACTTGTTCAGCATATTTAAAAGGGAAGCAGGCCAGGCATAAATCCGAAAGCTATAAATTAGCATACATTGGATAACAGACCTCACTAGCTGCACTCTACCCATGATTGATAGCAGATGACCTTTCTAGGCAGAAATCTTACTCTTGATTTTATCAACAATAGGCATAAGGTGTTGCTTTCTAGGTTTCCCTTTAAATAGAGGAACACCGAAGTATGAAAAAGGAAAGCAACCAGCAGAAAAACCAAGCAGATTAGAAAGCTGTATGATCCAAGCATTAGAAATTGAGCCTGCATAAAATTTAGACTTGGTAGCACTTATAACCTGACCAGAGACAGCTGCATATTGAGCAAACAATGTTTTCAAACTAGCAATGCTTTGCTTGGATGCTCTACTGAAAATCATAATATCATCCGCATAAAGGATATGACTAGGCATAACAAACCCTCTAGGACCAGACATCAGCTGCATTTCCCCCTCAACTACAAGCTTTGAGATTCCCCTACCTAGCATCTCTTCGGCCAAACAGAAAAGCAAAGGAGAAAGAGGGTCTTCTTGCCTAACCCCCTGCTACAGTTAAAGAAACCAACAGCTTTCCCATTAACACAAATAGAAAGCTTAGCTGAATGAAGAATAACATCTATCCATTTACAAAATTTCTCTTTAAAACCAAAAGCCTTGAGGACCTTTAACAGGAATTGCCAATCCATTTATCAAAAGCCTTTTTTATGTCAATTTTCATAGCAACTTGACCACCAAAACTTCTTTTATCTAGCAAATTTTGAGGACTCAGAAGCCAAACAAATGCAATCACCAATATTTCTGCCTTTAATAAATCCTGTTTGATTGTCGGAGATAATCTTAGGAGCAATAATTGCCAATCTATCCGCAAGCACCTTGGTAATAATTTTAAATTGGAAGTTTGCAAGAGCAATAGGCCTATAAAGTTCAATCTTATCAACTTCCTTGCATTTAGGAATTAAAACAACAAGATTAGAATTTAAGTTAGGTGGCAGCCAACCATGCATGAAGAAATACCTAGTAGCATTTACCACATCCTCTTGGATAATGTCCTAAAAATGCTGAAAGAAAAATCCTCCAAAACCATCGGGTCCTGGAGCACCATTGGGATTCATAGAAAATACCCCATTTTTAATCTCCTCAGGTGATGGTAAACTGGTAAGCAACCAGTTATCTTGAGCAGTGACCAAAGAAGGAATAACATCATCAATTAGACTAGAATGGGAGCATGCATTGTCAGCTGTAAAAAGATCTGTGAAGTACTGCACTATGTGTTGCTCAATATCTGCATAAGAATGAAATACTTGATCTCCATCTTTCAAAACTGAGATCTGCTGAGTAGTCTGTCTAATCTTGGCCATCCTATGGAAGAATTCAGTATTTCTGTCACCTTTAATGTGCACATCAACTCGAGATTTCTCTTGCCAAAAATCCTCTTCATAAGCTAAGGCTTCTTGCAATTGCAACTGAGCAGTCCCCTCTTCCTCAACAAGCTCATCAGAACTGCCAGTTTCATCAATCCTGCTCTGAACTTCCTTCACCAGAGACACTGCATCCTTCATTTTCTTATGCTCATCTCCAAAAACCGACCAATTCCAATCCCTGAGCTTGTGCTTTAGTCTTTTCAGCTTTTGAGAAAGATGGTGATAGGATTGCCAAACACAGGAAATTTCCAATCCTCTGAAATAAGCCTGTTGCATTGAGGATGTTTAGCCCACATTTTTTGAAATTTAAAACTAGACTTATGTTGCCTTTCATCAATTTTCATAGACAGTAAGATGGGGTGATGATCTGATTGACTCCTTATCAAAGTGCAGCAATCAACACTCGACCAGTGATCAATCCATTCTCCATTGCAAATAGCCCTATCAAGCCGTTTTTCAGTGTGGAACTGCCTTCTTCTACCATTGGACCAAGTAAATTGGGATCCTATTGTGTGAATGTGAAAGAGACTATCCAAATCAGTCCATTGTTGGAACTCCTCACAAGAAATTTTATGGGGTAAACACCTACCTCTCTGCTTATGAGCTCCAAGAATGGCATTAAGATCACCAACAAAACACCAAGGACCTTTATTAGCCAGCTGAAGATTATGCAGATCTAACCGGAGTTTCCTTCTAACAGTGTAATCAGTAGAAGCATAAACAGCAGCCATGTATAAATCATTATCTCCAATTTTAATCGAAAAAGCAACAGATTGACTAGAAGTAAAAATTGCAGTAGGCTGCAAACTGTCTTTACACAAGCACCAAATGTCAGGATTTAGGTTATTCCTGCTATTTTCAGCAAACAAAGAAAGATTCATAGTGTGCAAGTAAGAAGCGGGTAAATCGGTAGATTTAATCCAAGGCTCAGAGATTATAACCAAGTCAGGTTGATGCACTTTTACAAGCTTAGTCAACACTCTTCTAGTATTAGGATTACCAATACCTCTAGCACTCCAAAAGATAGTTTTCATTGATCACCAATAATTGGCCTTGCTCGAGATCTAGTTGTGACTCCATCAACTTGTTTATTTCTGTCAAGGACAACCTGCTTCTTTTCTTTCTTTTTCAGAGATCTCTACTTAGATTTGTTCAAAACAGTTATAAAATCAGATTCATCAGTAATCTTGTAGTTCTCAGCCCTGGGGCTTAGTTGCTCACCACCAGCCCTATCAACAGAATTATTAAGTTCGATCTCCAACTCCTCCTCCTCCTCCTCATCCCATAGCCTGCCTGAGATAGGAATTGCTTTTTTCTGCTGGAAACCTTACTGCTGAACAGGGGTTTTAGTGACAATCCGTGTATTTGATTCTGTTGTATTCATTGCACTATCCTCCCTTTTCTCACTAGCTTGAAAAACATTAGCAGTAGCATTGGCTTCAAGGACATAAGGGACAACTTTAGTTAAATATGCACCAATATTTTCCACAAATTCTGTTTCATCCTCGACTAGAACATTGTCAGGATCACTATCCGGCTTCTTGCTAGTCTCTCCTTGGATCACCACTGTAGGATTTGGATCAAGAGTATTATCAATAACCACAGTCTTTCCTTTGTCTACAGCCTTTGGCACATATTTGACCTCAACCTTTTTATGAGCTGTTACCCCCTTAATATCTTTTCTGGGAACTAAATTGTTCCTTGCAGTATGGTGCTTGTTTGAATGATGACAATCTGAGATTGAATGACCGATAGTGGAACAATTGGTGCAAAAACTGGGTAGGAATTCATATTCCACTCCCACCAAAAATGCAAATCCCTCTCTTTCAACCAGCAACTGATCAGGAGGAGGATTACTCAAGTCAATGTCAACAAGGATTCTAGCAAAATGACCAAGACTCTTTTGAATTGCGGTATCATCAAGCGAAAGTGTGACACCAACTCCTCTGGCTATGGAGAATAAAATTCTTGCCCTCCAATATTCTTGAGGTAAACCTATAATACGTATCCAGCATTGAACACTAGTTTGCTTCACAAGATTTGGAACAAAGTCTCTTGTCCATGCAAAGAGCCTTAACGTGCCCGGATTAAGGTTCCAAGAACCAGCAGAAAGAACAGTTCTTAGGTCCTCAA